>MU223550.1:1540839-1551560 GCA_018584345.1 Thuja plicata | reverse complement strand
CTAATACAATGCCAATGAACTAACACAAAATTTTGATTAATTGAATTTAAATGCAATTTGAAAGAAAATGCAAGATCTAGCATAAACAATGTAAATCTAACACCAAAAAGAAAGAGTTGTCTATCGTGGGCTCACCAAAATGTAAGATCTAAAATGTAACTATAAAGTCTGGTTTTGGAATCGTAACCAAAATGTAAAGGATTGAGATGTATTAAGAATGATTTGATTGTTTATCTTGGAATATAATATAATGATGTGTAAATTGTCCTTTAAGTTGCCTAGAATGTATTGAATTCCTTAACCTTAATTGAATTGTGTTGATTAAGTATTGCAATTGTGATTAAGAAGAAGATAAGAGGTTCCTTATCATTCTCAAATGCACAAATGGGAGATCCAAGTTGATCAACCCAAGAAAAGGGCTAATGCACAAATGAATCAACTATTCGGAAAGGATAATAACAAAGGAAATACCTTAAATTATGTAAATTATATGTATAGAAATAATATATGACAGTAATTAATGAAATAGGAGAAATGCCCTAACCTTGAAATATTTCAGATCAAAGAATGCTATTTTCTGAGGTCTGTGGACTGTTTCTGGAAAAACTGATAGTTAATCCCAAACCAAAATGTAGAGATGAAAAAAACCTTGAAATATTTTTCCGTTCCAATGTCATCTTATGAAAAAGGTTGACCTTGACCCACAAATGTCACCCCTGACCTGCACAGGTTCGACACAAAATCTGTTCGCACCGTCCGCAAGAAAGTCAAAAAGGGTATCCAGATCTGGTCTTGAAACTGCATTCCTATACTTGTACCTACAATAAAAAGAGGTTTTTTTGTTGTGGGGGAGGGGTTTTCCTTGGTAAAACCCTAGTTTTGGAATTAACCTTAAATATATATAATTGAAATTTTAGAAATGGACAAAGTAAATGCATAAATTCACCTTGCTTTTGCAAAAGTCCTTGTGGAGGATTCGAATCCTTGAATCCACAAGTATGCTTCAAAATGTGGAATGTAGAAAGGTAGGATGTCTTCAATCTCTTTCTTGTAGATCTCCAACACCAAGTCTTGAATGGATTCTTGAATTTATAAGAGGCTTGGAAGAAGATGGATGGAGAGATTGCCAAAAGGGCACCATGTAGCTTCAATCCTTCAATGGCCTCCAATGGATCTTGTTCATAAAAATGGATACTTGAATGGATGAATTCTTGCTTGAAATATTACTCCTTAGCTTTATTGAATTGATCTTTGATGATATTTTTAGGATGCTTGATCACGTTTAAAAGACTTCCTTCGCTCGATCATGGTTAGAGAAAATGAGAGAGAAAGCTTCCCTTTTATATGAAATTAGGGCACAATCTTCTAAGGAGGCCTACATAGGAGGATTAAATTCCCATTAAAGCCTTTACCCCTAGGAGAGGACCTATATTAAATATAATTTAGGAATCAACACTCTGGAACCCAAAATAGCTGACCCGGAAGCGGGAAAAACTTTTTGCAAAGGCCGACCTCCAAAAAATGTGAGACCCCAAGATCTGAACCCTGGGTCAAGGTCAAGGTCAAACTTGACCTAGGTTAGGGTCAAGGTTGACCCTAACCTAGGTCAAGGTCAAGGTTGACATAGACCTAAAAGGTTGACCCTAACTCTGAAGCCTAGAATCACTAGTCTGCAGTTCAAAATGCAGAAATCAGGCTAAACAAGAGTGGAAAGAGGGACAGAACAGGGGGGAAGCCATGTCAAGATCAGGAACCCATTCAAGGAACTTTTCATGACCCCAAGCCACATACTCAAAAGGCTAAAAACGTCTACAATGGAAGTGCTTCCATTTTCCAACTATACAGATGTGTTATCATTTTGTTTTTCCAATCCAGATAAATTTCTCCATCGAACTTAGGGCTTAATCAGACAACATAGTACACAACAAAGTAAATTCTTAATCAGATAACATAGTACACAACACACAATTTGATTACAGGGAAACCAAATGGTAAAAACCCCGGTGGGAATTAGCATGCACAATGAACTATACTTGTTTATAGTAATCCCTGTTAGAAGATATTTCAACCCTGTTAGGAGTTGTACTTTACAATGCAGTAAGTATAGCAACCAGGTTAAGGGTCGGACCCTATTAGGAGTCTTTTACAAATAACACTGTTAGGGGTGGTGGACTCACTGTTCAAAAGCTCACTAATTAATGGTGAAGGCTACAACCTTCTGTATAATAGATATGCACTATATCTGATGATGAACTATAGAGTAGACTTGTTGTCTTAATCAGTTCCAGTGTATTACAATCTTTCACTTCTTCTTCACATAGACTCTTGATGAATGAACCACATCTGATATTCTTCTCTATACATCTTCTGTCTCTTTTCGTATCATTCACACTTAGCCTATCAAAATTGACTTTCTATAATTATCTTTCTCAAAGTATGAGATCATGGGACCTGTAAGACAACTCTTCATAACATCCTTGTCAGCTCTACTAAGAACGCAAGCATAATTACAACCGCGCAAGTATAAACTTAATAGACGCGATGCTTCACTAAGTTGACCTCACCAAATTAACTCTAACTTTGTAATCTTCTTGAAACACATTTGGCACCTTTAGATAAATATCATCAAATCATAACTAATCATGAATATACACATGCATATCCTTAAGATAGGCACAACTCAAGAAACACGTTACATACGTCAGCTCTGAACAGATACTCTTCCAGAACTATAATTGCCAATAACAGAATTACATAACTTGACTAAAACATCATATCTGGATCTGCATGTATGAACATACCATAATAAACATGTCAACAACATGTAGATAACCATGCAAGCCTTCATGTCATCATTCTGATAAGTACATATAGAATCATTACTGTGAATTATATGTTGTCATCAATGACAAACATACAATCAATCAACTGAACAGAATCAAATCTCCAACAAGCTAGACCCACTGAGACACATGGTAGCATGACTTGATAACTTAAACATTAGATCTTGATCACTTTTTCATTAAGCTATCAAGTCATCCATTGGTTCTTTTTTAAAACTATCAACACTTTAATCTGCGGTCACCTTCTTTGTTAGTGGAACCCACATCATCTTCAAGACACATGGTTGCACAGCTTAATGAATTGAATGATAGATCTTAAAAATCTTTGGATTAAGCTATTAAGTCAGCCATTGGATCAAAAGGGAATCTGACTATAGTTTATCAAACAACTATTCACAAAAATTAGGCCTGCCAAGACATGTGACATCACTTCTTAATGACTTACATGTTAGATCTTGCGCATCTTGATCATAAGAAATTAAGCACACCTTTGGATCCATCTTCACTTTAATCTCCATCAAAATTTATGCAACAGGGCCCATGTCACCATAGGGACACACGTCATTCAGACTTAATGACTTATGAGATAGATCTCGATCATTTTGAGACTAAGCCATTGAGTGGACCGTTGGATGAAATAGAAACTGCATGCTGTTTTACTTAAGCTTCAACTTATTCTTGACCCACCATAAATACGTGTCATCACTGCTTAATGAATTATGAGATAGATTTTGTGCATATCAGGACAAAGTCATTAAGTGGACCGTTGGATTTAAACATATTAGCTTAACACATAATTTTAGTTTACAAAAAGATTAATAGATCTCTGGGAAAGAAGACCACATCTGCACTAACCATTGCTTAAAACAAACACATAGCTGGGAAAGAAACACACAACAGAAGGAAACACACCTATACATAAGATACAACTATTGTGCATGGAAAAATTGATTTAATTGAAGATATTTTTCATGAATTATCCATGCACTGGAAATTCCTAGTCTTCATCATTCATACTCTTTAGGAGATATGAATACTTACCATAAGTCTAATAGACAACAAAAGGTCCTAACCAAAGTGATTCAAATTTATTATGTTTTCCTTTATCTTCAGCCCTGGCATTCCATTGTAGTACCAAGTCACCAGGCTGGAATTTTCTTTCTTTGGCCCTTTTTTCAAAAAGGTATTTCATTTTTTTTTGTATTTTTATATTATCCCTCTGACTATCTCTCCTTACCTCATCCAATTCTAGTAGTTGCACTATTCACTCTTGCATGGGTTCAGAAACCTCGATCTCTTCATCCTGGATGAACTTATAAATTAGAAGTAAATTATTAATAGGAATTCTTGACTAAACACCATATACCAGCTCAAAAGGAGATTTTCCTGTGGCTTTCTTGACAGTGATTTTTTCTTCCCATAAGGCTAGTTTTAACTTTGCATGCCAGGTTCTCTTGTTACTCTCTAGGGTCTTCTTCAAAATTTTCAGAATACTCTTGGCACTTGATTCTGCTTTCCCATTAGCCTATGGATGGTAAGGGGATGAGTAAGAAATGACAATTCCTATATCAGATCAGAAATCAACAAACTCCTCAGATCTAAAGCACATGGCATTTTCTATTACTAGCTTGATTGGAACACCGAATATAGTAATCACATTGTTCATGAGAAATTAAAAGACAACTGCACTTGTATCTTTTTTAGTTTGAATTTCCCCCACTCATTTGGTAAAATAATTAGTCACTAACAAAATCCAACTATGACACCCACTTGATTTCTTAGAAAATTCTCCAATAAAGTTCATTCCCCACATGACAAAAGGGGCTTCTGCAACTATGGGATTCAATAATAAGGTTCCTAAAAACTTCATCTTGGTGGAGAATCTCTGGTAGGGTTCACACTTTCTCACAAAGGCATGAGTATCTTGAAATAAACAAGGCCAATAATATCCTTCCCTTAAAATTTTGTGAGATGTTGATCTAGTAGAGTAATGTCCTCCACACATCCCAACATGCATTTCTTTCAAAACCTCTTTAGATTGTCCTTTATAAAGATATAACAACAATACGCCATCCCTATTTTTCCAATACAAATCACCATGCAAAAGAACATATTTATGAGCCTGTAACCTTAAGCTTCTCCTTTGGTTAACATTTAAATTTTCTGGGCAACTAGCATTTTTAAGAAAATAAACAATGTGAGTATACCATGGCTGTATTTCAATAATTGTAATAGAATTCTCACAAGTAGAAACATTGTTTACTTGAACTAGGTCCACATTCTCTTTTGTAATTAATTTGGCCAATCCTAGTCCTCTCACCATCTTTGTGATATGAATTTCCAAATCAAATATTTGAACTTTGTTTATCTACTTACACCTCTTTCCTGTTACCTCATTTTGGACAAAAATGTCTTTTACAACAGCATGAGGAACATATGCATTTACTTTTGCACATACAAGATAAGGCCTAAAAGCCTTCACTTCTTTTACCTAGGTATAAGCCTTCTTTTCCATCAACTGATAATTCAGCTCATCTGACTATAGAGATTTGCTAAAAAATGCTATGGGATGTTCAAATCCCTCATCATCTTTCTGCACTAGGACTACAACAACTTTATGAAAAGAAGAAATTGTGAATAAAGAGAAAGGTTTGACATAATTAGGAGATACTAAGATAGGGGATTCTTGGATGACTTTTTTTATCTTCTCAAAATCTAATTGTTCCTCTTGATCCCATTTAAATCTCACATCCTTTTTTAGTAACTTGACTATGGGCTTGACTAGTTCTACAAAATTTGTAATAAATCTCCTGACAAAATTGATCTGTCCAAAAAATGATTGTACACCTTTCAAATTTTTAGGAGCAAGTACTTTATGAATATCCTCAACTCTTTCTGGATCTATTCTTGCTTCTTGGACACTATGTGACCTAAAAGTTTCCCTTCAGTGACAACAAAGTGGCATTTCTTTGGGTTCAATGATACCCCATATTCTAGTGCTTTGAACATAACCTTATCCAAATGGTTACAATGACCTTCTTACTTATTTGAAAATGTTTTTAGATCATCCTTGTAAAGTACCATAAGAACATCTATGAGATCCTTAAAGGCTACATCCATGGCCCTCTGAAAAGTTGCACCAGAATTTTTTAAACCAAAAGGCATGCGAGCATACACATAAGTACCCCAAGGAGTGGTAAATGTTGTCTTGAATTGTTCAGATTCTTTGACCAGCACCTGATTGTACCCTGAGAACCCATCCATCATAGACATTAGATTACATCAAGTGACCTTGTGTAACATAGCCTCCATATTAGGTAATCCATAGTTGTCTTTCAGTGAGGCTACATTTAGGTTTCTAAAGTCAACACATAATATTATGTCCCCATTCTTCTTTCTCATAGGGACCAAATTAGAAACCCATGATGAATGTATGATAGGATGAATTATGCTTGCATCCCTCAACTTCATCAATTCCATTTGCATTTTAGTAGCCAACAGTGGATTGATAGGTCTTTGTTTTTGCCTAAATAGTTTCATATTTTCTTTAAGTGGGATGTCATACTAGAACAAGTCTTTTGTATAGGCTTTCAAATCCTCATACAACTAGGCAAAAATGTTTTTATATTTTTTCAGCAGCTTTATTAGATTCAATGTCACATTCCTATCCAACTTTTTACTAATATAGACCAACTAAGGAGATGTCTCAGATCCTAGATTTATTTTTTCCAAATCTCCTACCTTTGCATTGGATTTATGGGACATATAATTATCATTTATACTAAAAATGCCCTCCAATTCAACTAATCCTTTGGGAATATGATTAGTAGCCATCATATTGATATATACATTTGATAAATCTAATATTTTCATCACCATCCTCAAACACTTTCTAGTTATGGATATTATCAAGGACTACTGGTCTATTTTTCACTTCTACTACAGATATGCTAGTAAGGGTATCATCATTTTTCTTAGGGAAACATTAGCAATAAAGTCTTCCATTATATTATTTTATCTTTCTACCCAAAGGATGTTAAAAGAATTAAAGAATTCTAACCTATCCCAGAATGCATATTTGTACAATTTCAGTCTATCATATTTGGCAGCATACTGTTCCATTATCTGAGTTATGATCAATTGGGAATCTCCATGAACTTTCAAACATTTGATACCATGTTTAATGACAATATCCATTCCCAATATTAAAGCTTCATACTCATTTGTGTTATTTTTACATTGAAAGGCTAATAAGAAAGAGTATTTAAAAGTAATACCTGATGGGGATATGAATACAACTCCTACTCTTGATCCTTCTTTGTAGCATCCTCTATCAAAGCACATTTTCCACAGTCCATCTTGTTGCAAAAACAACTCATCAACAATTGGATCAATATTTATTAATTGTGCCTTGATCTCTTTTACATCAAAGTTTTCCATGTCAATGTATACATAAAAATTCAATTGGTCAGCCATAACCATCTCCACCATGATAGGTGAATGAGGTTCTCTGTACAATTTGATGTCACTACAATTTATAGGAATAATTGCATAGGATAAAACTAATTACCATCTTCCACCCTTTTCTGTTTCCCATTATCTTGACAGAAGCATACCATAATGGGGCTTGGTATCTACAACAACTATGTCCATGTTGTAAGTAGCTTCTGGGAAAGCATAAATTTTCACTTCAATGTTTTTCAATGTTCCTATCACAAAAACCTCTCTATTATCCATTTCATAAAAACCTCCAAAAGGGGTGGTGACTTGAAGGCCAAATTCTTTCATGACATGATATGACATTACAGTTGCTGTAGCACCAGAATCTATCATGCAATTATTTACTAAGAAATTATTTATCATCAAAGTGACATAAAATGAGTCAATAGACAATGGTTCCTGAGTAATTATATTTCCAATTTAGATAATGGAAATTTCCTTGTTTTTTTCTTTTCCTTTCAATCATTCTTCTTTTTCCTTAACAGATGGACTTTCCTTCTTACCATTATTTGAAGTCAAGGATGTTTTTTCTTGGTTTGACATGGATACATCATCTATCCCTCTCAAAAGTGCTAATGCAACTTCTTTATGCTCTTTTATTTTCAACATCTCCATTATAGTACTGAAAATCTCATCTAGGTCAAAGCATGTTTCATATCAAATAGGGGCAATTTAGAGGATATGTCACCTAACTTATTACCTTTTTTAGTTTTATCATTGGCCACTTTCTTCTCTATTGTTCTTTCTTTTTCCTTCTTATAAGAAGAAGGTTCTTCTCGTCTTACAAATTTCTTATCTTTCATGTCCTTGAGTAGACTCCACTCTCCTATTTCTCAAGTTGTATGCATCCCTAGATGGATTTATGGTTGCAGCTGTCAAGGATCTTTTTTCTTCATCAGTAGGAACTTTAAAATGAGAATGTGACTTGTCATTTCCTACTATATTTACAATTGCTTGTGACATAATATTAGCCTCATCATTTGAATTAGGAACTAAATATTGCTGATAATCTAAATATTTTCCCCTTGTAACAGGTATATCCTCAAAAGGATCATCTTCATTTGAAGACCATGGATAAGGTTTTTTAACTGTAAACATGTTAATGGAAGAGCCTTCTTGCCCTGCACTTGTTTGTTCATCCCTTTCATCCATTTGTTCAGATCAGGCCCGGGCTACCACACATTGATATGAGGAATGTGACATGTTACAAGAAGCACACAAAGGAGTTTTTGCAACATAATTTGTACTATTTATTTTCAAGGGATCAAGGGCTTCCTTGGATTTTTGGTTTTCTTGATCTTCAGAAACAAGCTTACCATTATTCTAGTTTGTTTTGTATGGATAGTCCCTCAAGTTAGGCTGCCTATAAAATCTTTGGTTTTCTTATTTGTTATCACGCTAATCTCCCCTGTCATTTTTGTCCATTTTAACAGCAAGATCTTTTACTACACTCACTAATTTATCAACTGTGTCATCTTCTTTGATAGGTTTATTAGCTGGTCCTTTTTCTTTCAAAATTTTATTATCATCCATTTTTCCCAATTTTCCTAATGCTCTCCTATTTATAATGCTCTCCTATTTATTTCAATATCAAAAGCTATTTTGAATGCATCTCTTAAGGTTGTTGGGTTTTTGTCTCTGAGTAGGTAAGACATTTTACCATCAGCAACATTGAATAGGTTGTCATACATACTTCCTCATCCAACCTCAAGACTTGGAATAATTTATTCATGGCCTTTTGGAATCTATTGTTAAAGTCTATCATACCCTCATTTGTGAATTTCTTGATAGTATTGAATTCATTCAACATATAACCAGAATTCACATGTTCTTTGTATTGTTCCCTAAAAGATTTTACAAACTGATCCCAAGATGCAATGCCTAGCATCTTCTATCAAAGACTGAATTTTTTTTTTTATGATGACATCTTCATTTTCAATTTCAAAATCAGTTATCTTATCACTGAAATATTTCAAATGTTCTTCACAAGTAATGACATTATTTCCTATGAGTTTGGTGATTTTGTCTCTTACCTCATTGGGGATCACATTTGGGTCACCAGGAATACCATAAAAGAAAAGAGCTCTATATTTGTTCATGTGAACTGGTCTCCTTTAGAAATTTCCCAGCACGTTGTTTCCACTTGGTCTAGTTGTTCCTTTTTTATTTTTAATAGGTGGGGGAAAACTTTGCTTTTGTCTATACTTGAGTGCTTGGATCAGGGCTAGCAAGTTGAGCAACCACACTTGGGCCAAAAGTTTGAGTTTGAGGACCAGCACCCTGATTGTTTGGATTAGGACCAGTAGATTGATTTTTTTGCTGAATCCAATGATTAACTGTCATAGAGATACTTGCAATAGTGTTGGTAGTATCATGTAAGAGAGATATTTTCATCCTCATATCAACTGTAAGAGCCTCTAATTCTAACTTTTCTAGTTGTTTGGCTAGGTCCTCCTTAGCTTTTCTAGCTTGTTCAAGATCAAGATCAACTTGAGGTATTCCTACAGGGATAGTCATGTTTTACTTAGGATCTTATATAGTAACACCAATAGCCTTTTTCTTACCCTTGTTGAGGAAATCCTTAGTGCTTGTCTTAATTTTTGCACTTTGTTCAACCTCATATGGGTGTAATTGTCTAATGACAGGTCCACTTCCTTCAAATTCATCTTTGCCATAATTTGATGTCTTATTTGCACCTTTCTTCCTCAAATTAGAAAGATTACCAAACAAGTCTGTATCTAGGCCTTTAACCTCTTCATTTAGGCTCTTATCCTTGAGGTAATTTCTTCTTGTTTTAGCCAAGAGTTCTTCTCTCTTTACTAGTAAGTGATATAACTCTTTCTCACACCTCTTCCTTGCATTTTATATCTCTATTTATTTCTCCTTTTTCTTTCTTTTCAAAGCTAGAACCTCATCTCTTAACTTATCAGAATCATAAGAGGTTGTCTCAGAAGTAGAAGTTTCTTCTAGTGGAGCTAGATTTTATTTTACAAGGAAGAAACCTACATCAGTAGTTTCCCCATCTCTGAAAGGATCAAAGTTTGCATTAGCTCTATGAGAATCAACTGGCCATATGGGTTCTGCACTTTTAGATGAAGATGACCTTCTTCTAGAACATGGGTTTCCATCCTCCCATTAGAGGTACTTGGGGAATCATTTTTAGACCCACCTCTCTTGGACCATTGTCTCCTTGCAGTTGTATGGATCTCTTCTCCAATATCCTTCTTAGGATTAGCTAGTATTTATTTGTCAACTCATCTTTTAAAATAGACAAGTATATTCAATATGTTCAGTTATGCAAAACTGGAGTGCACAGAGATTAGAGTCACCACCTCTTTGCAGATGACACACACACACAAATATATATATATATATATA
>MU223550.1:1525738-1540772 GCA_018584345.1 Thuja plicata | reverse complement strand
TATATATATATATATATAGCTGAGAAACTTGTCCCAACTTAGACTTTCTTGTACAACAATAAGTCTGAATGAAACCTGAATTCAAAGTTTCTTAATAATTCCTCACCTTGACTAAGTTTGTGATCTCAAGAATACTATCCTTTGTCATTTCTATCATTGCATATCCACTTCCCCTTGTAACTTTTCTTCAAAAGAACACACTGGATCAAAATAGAGAATTTGTAGTCGCCACTCAGTCTATTTGAGAAAATATTAGTATCATCTATAGGATCAAAACCTTCAAGAAATGTGCAATGATAGATAAAAAAAACAAACTCATCCTGACAATTACGAGGAAAAATGGACACATTATTAACACCACAAGGATTAATTCTTTGATGAACATGAATCTATAGCTTTAAATCAAGTTCCTAGTAGAGTCGCCAATTTGTTAGTGCAACCCAGATAGGAAAACTTGAAACTAGATTGAAATATTTGAAGAATACTACACCATAGAATCTAAGATATAAAACTCTTTACTCTTTTCCCCAGTAGAGTCACCAATTTATTATCACCTTTTCTTATAGAATCAAAATATAGCTATTCAAGATTCACTCGCAGATTCCCAATTCCAGATTCATACAGGGAAAAGGATAATTAACAAGGATATAATCTTTCTACACTTTGGGCTCCACAAAACCAGGCGGGTGCACCTTATAAAAGTTACTGCCTAACAATAAACTTATCAATGGATTGGGGTTTACACCGATTCTCCAATTATCATTTATTGCATCGAATGATGAAACACATTACAGATGGATGTAATCAACTTGATACAGGACTTAACAAGCCAAAATATAATCATGATACTAGCAACCAATAGTGAAACAAGGATTTTCATCCTTCTTCTTTTTAAATTTCTTGGACTTAGGAAGGCTAATCTAATGATTCACTCTTCAAGTAATTTGTAAAATGACTTGTACCTTTTGAATACAATCAAACATGAATATTCTCAATAATAGAAATGTAAAGATTAATTTGGTTTATGATTGATGATGAGAACTACTTATCAGAACTTAGAACAATGCCTAATCCTGGGAAAAGAGTCCAATGTGATGTAAATCCATAGAAAATCAATTAATAAGAACCCAAATAAGATCCTAGATAGAGTGCCTTACAAACTATCCTATCATTCTCACATCCATGTATCAAATTTTCATACTAATACTCATCCCTCTGGAATTACTCACAATACAGCCTCCCTCCTTGAAGGACACTCACAAGTAATTACACAGTTACCTTATAACTAGTATGTTTAAAATTCCTTACAAACTAAACACACAAGAGCATGAATAAAAGTACAAAAAGATACCATAGATCTGAAACAGGAGATTCCACTATATTTTATTAATATCTTTCTGCTTCAATACATTTAGATAGACCAAAGCTTGAAAAAACTAAACAAAATATTAAGTCTGCTTTGCAGTTGTAAATTCACCATCGTTTAGAAAGTCTTCTAACTTTCAATATATATTTTGCCTTAGTCATCTTGGAATCCTTAAAAATCAAGGATGCAACAAGCTTCGGATGACTAATCTAAAAGAAAAAACCTACGACCCATATATAAGACAAAATAATAAGTGGAATGATAACCACTTTTGTTACAATATATTCAAAGTAATTTGTCCTTTGACCACTTGGTTATTGTAATTTATTTAAAAAAATTTGAAACTAACCATCTGGAATTTGTTGTACTTGATCTTGTTGATTTAAAATATTTTGTCCTTGCCTATCTCATTCAAACTATTGAGAAGCATTGTCATTTTTGGCCTGTTACACATTATCCGCTTCTCCCTGATCAACTGCATTGTATCAGTCCTTCCAGGAAGTATACACCTCATCACTTGGCCAAGAGAAACCAATGAATTCATATTTTTTGTTGTTAATCTCATCCCAACTGACACTTGCCTTCTCAATCTCCTCTTTCCAGAATTAAAAAAATGACCTGGCTTTGCCAATAATTTCCACAATTTGGACAAACAAAAGCGTGCTTTGCAAAGTAATAACACTGTTGGTCTTGGTTGCTAATGCCTCATTCATTTGTCTCAGCCTTAATTCTTCACTCTTTATTTCACCACTCTTCTTGAAAAGGTTAGGAAACATCTCATATTGATCCTTTGAATATCCTTTCCTTTAAGTTTCTATCTTCCTAATGATGATGCTTCTCTTTATGTCCATGTCCATTAGTAATTTGAGGAATTTATAAGTGTTGGTTAAAACAATATCAATATTGTTTTCTTCCTTAGATGTGGAATAGAAATTTTTTAACTCAACCTTCTTTCCTTTCCATCCATCCATGATCAGGCCCCACTTATCCTTGTCTGTATCATACTCATTTATTATGCTAATAAATTTATTTCCTAGCGAATAAATAACATCATGACTTAACTCCTTAGTGCACTGCATGAGAGTAGCATGTATTTTACTAGAATACCTTTGTTGTATCCATGTCTCTGCTTCTTTAAATGCTACAAAATCTTCAATCCATTTCTTCCTTGATTCTTCTAATCTGGTCCTTTCAACAATTAGTTTTTCCTTTTATAATTCCAAGTTTGCTTGTGTAAGAGGAATTGATGGCATAGAGGAAGGAGGGAAAGTTAAAATTGCGCTAGATGTACCAGGCTGATGTGGATCTTGTGTTATCATCCTTTGAGGACAAAATTGAGATATTTTTTTTCCCTCTAGGATAGAAATTTACTTTTCTTTTTCAATGGACTTTACCCTTTCATCATTATATGCTTTCATGACTATCTCATATTTTTCCCTCAGGCTTTTGATTTCTTCTTCCTATTTCTCAGCTACTTTCATGCCAAATTTTATTGATTCCAGAGTAAGGCTAGTTGTTTCTACCCCTAAGGCATCTGCAACTCTCTTTACTAATAGGCTTCCTGAGTGTTCAACATGGTCATCTTCACCAATTATCTTATTTCCTTTCTTCTTTATAGACCACATTACTAGTGTTGCATGGTCTTCACTAAATTTAGCACCAGTAGACACTCCACTAGTGTGCACTGGTTTGGTCTCTTTTCTAACATCATCAAAGACAATAGCATCAACAAGATCGCATTATGGTAGAATGAAAACTCCTTCTTTCTTTACTAATTCTCTTCCTTCTTCAGGAGTGATTTGGTGAATCTTAGTTACCATCTCCTACTTTATTTCCTTTTCAATGTCATCTTTATCTCTATCGGGTTGATCATCCTCCAACTTCTAACATTTCTCTCTGAATTCATTAATGTGAATTCTCCAAAGGAAATGAGTAAAATCCATTTCTTTAAAAAATTGATCATCTGACAAGAATTCATCACTAGCTTGCTTAGTGATATGATCCAACTCTTTCCCAAAAAAATCAGCTATTGTCAAGTCCATTTCAATATGTTTGGGTGCCTTTGGCATTCCTTCTTGCAATTCCTGGGCTGTAATAAAAACATGTCCTGTATTTCCCATTTGCACTAATTTCTCAGCAATGGCCTGTTCATCCATGTGCAAGGGAGATTGGGAAGGGGAATAAATATCATCTTGTTGTTTATCTCTTCCTTCCACCCTTTGCCTTTTTGGAGATGACAATGATTGGGTACTGGAGTCAAATGTTCTTTTCCCTTTTGGATCGGAGGTCTTTTCAACTCTTGGTAGGATTTTGCTATATCCTCTCCATTGGTACACCACATATTTCCTTGGTGGAACAACCCTTCCTTGTATAGCTCTGCTCAAAATAGCCTTGACCTTTTCTGGATCTGTTTCCATTAACTTCTTCTTTTTTGGTCTATGGCTTGCATAATGTCTTCAAACATGTTCATCAAGGAACCCACCTTCTTTGCCCAGGTCATAAATTCTTTCAAGGGCTCATATGCTTTGTCAAAATCATGGACAAAATCTAATGATTTCTTATAAACTAACCACTTTTCCTTCTTGATCTCTTTCTCCATCAAATCAAATTTATTTCTAATTATATCCTCGGGGGAATTAAACTGATGTTCTAGAGATAAACACTTAGTTCTATTTCTGAACATGTCACTAATGAATCCCTCATTATCTACACATCTTGGCATTGATAAGGCTCCAAGTATTTGTGAAACTGGGTCCATCCTCATTTTGTGATAATGAACTAGTGTGCTTTTGTAATGGTTGGGAAGATGCTTCCTTTCATTTTTCCAGTCAATGCTTCTTGTAACCCACCCAGTTGTCTTAGGATTTCTGCCATGCCTATCTTGAGTGGAACCCTATAAGGGAGGACATTTGGAGTTCCTCTGAAATCGTAGACCCTAATAACTATTGACATAGGGTATAGAATGAAGTCACCCCAATTGTGAACAATTTGAAACCCTTTAACATAATCCATTGGTCTCAGAAATCTCAATACATCTATGTGAATTCTTGGGTTGTCTGTGCATAATAGTGCTCTGAGCCTAGAGGGAAAACATCTATAGTAATTGATAAAACTAGCCTTTTTCCTGTCCCAAGACAAATCTGTACTCCATAACTAGACTGACAACTTTTCATCATCTTGAAATTTGGTGATATCTATTTCTTGCTCAAAATAGTTATCATTATTATACAAGATCATATGCATCATCATAGAGTACCATACAAATGACTTAACTATCTTAGAATCTTTTATGCCTACTAGACCTTGATGCATTAGATCAGTAATGTAATTAGAAAATTCAAAGACAACAGACAAATGTGGATGCAAAACATGAATCATCATAAGCCTAAAATGAATGCACTTTGTTGTCTCCTCATCTTCTCCCAGAATATGGCATAGGAAACTATACATCCCTCTATCCTTTCCACTAAAATAATCTAATTTGAAAGGTTATGGTGTGTTAGGGCCTACTACAATTAAACCCCTCATCTTATTGAAACACTCTTTCAAAGGCCCAGTTCTGAAGTAGTCCCTTTCATTCTTGTATACTTCTTTGAAATACTCAAAATCAATGTCATCCATTTGAACAGAAAGGTCACTCATTTTGAAAAAAATTCTTATCTCATTAGATGTAACATTCAATAATATGTTCCCATCTGTATCTCTCAAAACTCTAGACACCTTATCATAAGTTTTGGAAATTATGATCAATAAATCTGTGTCCATAAACACTCCAAGAACTATCAATTTTCCTACATCCAAATCCCATATGTTACAGTCTGGGATATGAGCATTCCTTTGGCTGAAGGCAATTCTGAACAAACTAAGACCACTTACACTAACCTTGGCATCCTTAGCCCATCTGTCCAGATCATATAAACCCTCCCCGAATCTAAAACGAGGACTGACTGACACTAATTTTTTGATTTGATTAGATTCATTGGTGGATCCATTCAGCTGTTGTAAAAGATCATCCCACACATTCTTGTCTTTGTTATCAATTTTACCTGTGAACTCAATTCTAGGGGCCATTTCTAAATTCAGGGTTTCTTATAGTAACAATATCAAACTTTATCAACACTTTGTTTATCTTTTAGAACTTGTAACCCTACTGCAAGTATGAATTTTAATGTTTCAACATAAAAATTATCCATTCTGCAATTTGTAACACAACGCGAGATTATTGCAAATTTCAGTTTCTCTTCAATCACTTCAATGGTTATGGAAACTTCAAACTCAAGTAATGAATTATATGCTCAATAAAATCAATCTCTCACATTGAATTTTATCTGAGGTGGCCACACACTCTATAATCATTTCATCTTGTTTGAACATTCACGGCTCAATGGTTCATTAGAACCAGTCTTAAAATTTGAAATATGAACCAAAGGTCTTATCAGCATCCCATCTATCATGTGGCTCTCATCACTTTACGAAAACCACTATTCATCTTGGACATATGTCAACATGACTTGATCACTTAAGAATTAGATCTTGTGCATCTCCACTATAATCCTTTAAGTCAGCCGTCCAATTTTTTCTAGCCTGACCACCAGTTACTTTACCCTAGACTTCACTAACTGTGGATACAAATTTATTATCTTTGACACACGTCAACAAAACTCAATGGCTTATACACTAGATTTTTCTCATATTTACCTTAAGTCATGAAGTGAGTTGTGGGATCCTTTTCAAACTGCATCCTCTTTATCTTATCCTCATGCTGTACTAGGCCCGTCAACTGCCACATGTCAACATGAATTTATCACTTACACTGTAGATCTTGATCACTTTATCATTAAGTGTTTAAGACAACCAATGGATCATCCTTTAAATTCTCAACCTTTAACTCCTTTCTTATGACCTCAGCTAGACCCACTGGGACACATGGCAACACAACTTGATCGCTTAAACATTAGATCTTGATCACTTTTTCATTAAGCTATCAAGTCAACCGTTGGATCTTTTTTAAAATTGTCAACACTTTAATCTATGGTCACCTTGTTTGTTAGTGGAACCCATGTCATCTCCAAGACATGCATCAACATGACTTAATGACTTGAATGATAGATCTTATGCATCTTTTGATTAAGCTATTAAGTAAGCCGTTGGATCAAAAGGGAATCTGACTGCAGTTGATCAAATAGCTATTAACAAATCTCGGGCCCGCCAAGACACATGGCATCACCGCTTCATGACTTACATGTTAGATCTTGCACATCTTGATCATAAGCAATTAAGCAAACCATTGGATCCATCTGCACTTTAATCTCCATCAAACTTTATACAAAAGGGCCCACGTCACCATGGGGACACATGTCATTCAGACTTAATGACTCATGAGATAGATCTCGATCATTTTGATACTAAGCTATTAAGTGGGCCATTGGATGAAACAAAAACTGCATGCTATTTTACTTAAGCTTCAACTTATGTTGGACCCACCATAAATACATGTCATCACCACTTAATGACTTATGAGATAGATTGTGTGCATCTTAGGACTAAGTCATTAAGTGAACTATTGAATTAAAATATATTAGCTACACATAATTTTAGATAAAAGACTTGCAGGCTTCAAACTTAGGGATTATTAAAGTGCTAAAAGCTTAGGATAAATTGAACGTGGCCTCATTTAAAAAAATCAATGGAAAAAAAACTTGCAGCTAAAATTTATCCTAATTGAACGTGGCCAAGGATTTATCCTAATTTTAGATAAAAGACTTGCAGGCTTCAAACTTAGGGATTATTAAAGTGCTAAAAGCTTAGGATAAATTGAAAGCTTAGGATCATGTGTCTTGCATGAACTCCAAGCTCAATGGAAAAAAATACTTTAGATGATCTTGAGGATTGGATGCTGCTTCATACTTATCATACTTAGGAAAACCAAGATTTCTAGGGAATGGAACCATAATTTATGTTTTATCAAATAGAAATGGACACAATGCCTCGATAGAAAAGGGTTTAGGAGCCCTTGCTTGTTTCATTATATCCAATTGCATTTGGAATAATTTAAATTGCTTATTCATGATGTCAATAGGGTTTGATTCATCTTATTTTTGCTTCTATTAATCAACATCATAATTGTGAGGGAGTTTAGTCCCCGCTTGTGCTAGGTCTAGAAAATACTTTTCTCTATCTCTTTCCAACACTTTCTCCATGAGTTTCATGAAGAGTGGGCTTTGAACCTCTTCATTAACCTTCTCTTTGGTATCTTCTTCATCATTAGGGTTGATATTTCTGCCATTGATTTTAGGGTCTACCCCTTGATTGTTAGGGTCAATTCCTCTTCCATCGGCCCCATTATTATTGACCTCTCCATTTATGTTATTATTGGTGTTATCTCTATTGGCGTTGTTGAGTAGGTTGCGGTCCATGTTTCCAAATGGGAAATCCATGTTTGGTTCTACTTCCTTGTTTGGTTGTTGAGTTGGTTGTTGCGAAGATGTAGAATTATCAATAGGAAAAGGAAACTCCTTCCTTAGATAAGAACTGTCAGATTGCAAGGTATAATTGACATAATGCAATCGAATGAAAGTCAACATAATCATAAATCAATAAAAATTTGGCTTTTTTTCACCTCTTTGATCAATCCCTTAATGATTTTGTGATTTATCCAATAATGGGGGATTCTTATCAGTTTGAACTTATGCACAGGTAGAAAATCCAAAAGGGTATCCAAAAATGTCATCAAATTGTTTTCAAGCCCTCAGGAAATGCCCCATATTTTCCCCTCTTTGTTTCTAGGCATCACTTTCCTACAGTTTAGGCGTGACTTTTTACTATATAGGTGTTTACTAGAAAATCTATACGCTACACTCCGCAGTTTGCAAGCATTTCTTGCCTATTTGTAGGCAATGTTTAAAATTTTACAGACATCAGCTTCTAGTGAGTTAAGTGGTATTTCAAAAGTGATAGGCATCATTTTAGTTTACAGGTGTCACAGAAAGTATTGCAGGTGGTATTTAAACTTCTGTACGTGACACTTTATAGATCAAGTTAGTTTTTCACAATTTTTAGGGTTTTAAAAAGATTAAGTCTATGATCAGATCTATCAAATGGTTTTCTTTGTTGAAAATGTAGATACAATTACAACACACACATAAAGTTTGCATCGTAACCCTAAAACACACTAAGTGTATGTTCTCGGTCATTTTAACGGGTCTTGTACAAAAATATCTTCCAAACAATCTAACTAGAGTCAAATTTGGCTTTTAAACAATGTGGCTCTAAAAGATAGCTTTCTACTTAACAAGGTTTTAATTAACACCTCTGTTCTAAACTATGAAAAGTTCTTATACCCTCTTGTGGGATTCCCACATGCACTAAAGTATGATTTTGTGCAATCTTGAAGGACTACTAGAGGAAGTGAAGATACTTAACACAATTTAGTCACTACGACCCATTAAGGAAGAGTGCATTTTTTATAGTGGGTCAGATAGTCTCACGGCTAAAGCGAGTGTCTCCCACTTTTGGTCATTCCCTCTCACCATCCTTTTAAGGATGTACTCAGGAGATAGGCCCTTTAAGTCTCTAATTTATCTAGCATGTATATAAGAAAGCAAAAATTGAACTAAGTTAAGCAAGTTTGGGAGTTTGATTCACTGAAAGAGTGAAGAGCATATCCCTATTTCTTCCCTTAAATTCCAAGCACTTCAAACACATATCTTCATTTTCAACCTTTTGACAAGGAGGTTCTTAAAATATGAAATGTTTGGCTCAATTTCCTCCCTTTCTTTCTACCACCCGAACACAACACTTTTGGATTTTTGATCAACTTCAAAAAGTTGAGAGCATATACCTAATGTTTTGTTTGGAATGGACAATAATAGGGTGTTCCTATTATCTAGATATCAAAGAAATGCCACAATCTAAATAAAGAAAGATTGATATGAAAAATACCTCATTTTGATGCTAGTAAAGGCTAGGCACTTTTTTGTGGTTTATTTTCTTGCTTTTGATCACTCACCTAGTGGCAATCATTCCCTCTCTGTCTCCTCCAACAAATTTAGTCCAACACAACCAAAAAAAGTGAATAAAAACTTAAATAGGTATTGAAAATTCAATTAAGTTCCTTAGCAAAATTTGTGAAAAACAACTTAAGAACTTAATGCATAAAATCAATTAAGAGATGGAAAAACTTTTTCTTATAAGCACTACTGATTTTAATGTAATTCTCATACAATTCTTTCTCTTTTTCTTAATCCTCCAAAATTAAAGCATTATGAATTTTCTTTAAGTACTTGTTTTGGACTCTTACCTCCTTGCTTTTCCCTTTGACCCTCATTTCGGGTTTTTGTACCTTCAAGTGTCTGTTCATCTGCAGAAAACACAAAAACAGAGAGTTAACAGACTAAATTTATCAATCTAAAAGAAATAAAACATAGACAACATTAGGCATCATTTTATAGAAAGTAGGCATGATTTTGCAGTGTGTTAAGTGTTTCTTTACAGTAACCTAGGCATTACTTTGTAGTGAATTAGGTGTTACTTAACAGGTTACCTTCGTTAAATGTAAAATCATAGGCATTGTAAAGCTGATTAAATGTGAAACACAAAAGATCACAAGAAGAAAAATAAAGTTGACAGGTAGTATTTCCCGAGTAACAGGCGTCACTTTACGTGTACAAGTGGTACACTTTATCTGACAGGCGTGACAAGAATTAGAAAATAAATAGAAGGAATTTTGTAGGCATTGATTGATTACTTTCAAGTGTCATTTTTTTTCTTGTAGGGGTCATTTGACTTGTAACCTGCAAAGTTAGCACAACAAATGCACCAAAAATACACAAAATTGAAAGAAAATGAGATTTAGAGACTCAAATCCCCACGGTGGGTGCCATTTGTGTGTGAATGAAATACACGTTCATGATATTAGTTTATTTATAAGCAATCCTATGGAATAATAAAGACAATTTAAACTAAGAATTACAAACAAATTAATAATCATCCCGTGGCTCTTTATCTAAGCATGTTAATAGAGCTCTCAGCCTTAATCTCTACTACTGATAGTCCTAGAATAAGAAATATGATGAAGATATGTCAATGTAACTCTCAAATTCTCTCAATTGCTTCAAATTATGTACTCAAATGTTCTCAATTTCTATGCAAAATGATCAATTATGCTTTGATATGCTATGAAAATGGCTATAGTCTAGATGCTTTGCATTCAAATTTTTAGGATATGTTATGCTTGCAAAATGGCTTCTATTTATAGGATTTCCCCAAGTGTAGTGGGTAGACTCAATTGATCATGATTAAGCCTTGGTTGAGTGAGAGGATTTCAAATGGTTTCAAATGGGGGGAAACTTTAAATGCTTGTCTCAAAGGTTGGGACAAAGAGACAAATCTGAGTGATTAAGATTGCAAATTTGGAGTGATCCATGTGCTTTGCTTTCTCAATTCTCTTTGGTTCCTCAAATTCATGTTGAAAGATATCAGGATTTATCAATTCAATCAATTAATTAAGTTAGCCATGTAGGGGAATAAATTGGAATTGATTTTTGATTTAAACTATACAATTAATTGACTAAAATCAATTATATAGTTTGATTAATCTCTTTTAGGCTTGTATTTAATTATTTGATGTCATTTTTTAATTGATCATTTGATTTAAATGATTTATCCCAATTTGATTTAATAAATGTCCATTTGAAATTGATTTGATCCATTTTGATGAGATTTAGAGAATTTTGCTAAGATTTGCAGATTTGCTTGATTAGAAAACACCTGCCCAGTTTTAGGTGTCTACAAAGAGAATGGATGAATTTATGAACTATCAAAGAAGAATGAACAACAATACTAGATTAGGGTATACCAAGAAAGGAGAATCGTCAAAAAAATCTGAACAAAGCAATGTGTAATCAAGTGTGAAGCCTAAGAAGCCCTCTTGCCATCACTGTGGAAAACCAGACCACACATCAAATATTTGCAGAAGAAAAGTAAAAAGGTATTTATCTGTACATAGGAGTTGGAGGCATACTTGAAGAAGAGACAATGGTAAGTAAAATCCTAAGAACCTTATTACATGTATATGCTATTAGAGTGTCTTCTATAAAAGAAATGAGAGTAGTAGGAAACAATAATGTCTCTCTATATAGTTTGGTTGGTAGACTGATTTCATTTGAGATGAATAATGTTGACAACAGTGTCTTACCATCTATTGAGTCTGCATTCAAATCTTCCTTGAAAATAAGTAATTCAAGTCATAAACACACTATGAGAAATGATAGTGAAAGTGATAGTGATGACCAATATCTTGATGAGATTGAAGCACTAAAGGCTAGAAGATTGCAGAGAGGCAAAGGTAGATACAAAGGTAAATTACCACTTGTATGTTTTAATTGTAAAGATATTGGACACTTTGTTGCTAGATTTCCTAAAAGAAGAAAAGATGACAGAAGTAATGACATACCATATGAAAAGAAGTTTTATAGAGGTGATAACAGAGATTTCCAAAGCAACTAAAAACCTGATAGAAGAGATACCCGAGACTACAAGGACAAAGGGAAGAAAGCTTGTTACCTAGTTGAGAATAAAGATGGAGATACTGACAATGAATCTTATAAAGACACTGAGATGGTATTTGTGGCCATGAAGGATGCTTCAGATGAAGAAGAAAGGTATGTAGAGACTGCACTCATATCTAAGGTTAGTAAGAATGATGTCTCGATTATAGATAGTGACTGCACTCACCACATGACCAGTGATAAACAAAAGTTTGAAACTTTTGAGTACTATAATGGTGGATCAGTAACAAATGGGTAATGTCACACCTTGTCCAGTTGAAGGTAAAGGAACCATAATGTTGAAAAACCTGATGAAATGTGGAATTGCATACTAGACAAAAGGACTTAATTATAATCTATTGAGTGTTTCACAACTGAATAACATAGGTCACCGAGTAGCATTTAAGAATAAGAAGGCAAACATATTGAATGAATCAGGATGGTTGATTGGAACTGTTGAACAAAAAAAAGGTAACCTATTCTATCTTGATGATATAAACACTACTTGTTTAATGGCTAGAAACAAAGACATATGGTTGTGGCATAAGAGATTATGTCATGTGAATTTTGACAACATGATTAAGATAAGAAATAAAAGGAAAGTAAGAGGCTTACCGAGCATGTCAAAGCCCGAGCATATCATGTGTAAGAATTGTTAAAAAGTTCAAAATGACAAAGTCTAGTTTCAAGAGAAAATTCCATACATCTAATGCTATTCTATAATTAGTTCATACTGATCTATGTGGACCCATGAGAAAAAAGAGTTACTATGGTGATAGATATTTCATTCTCTTTGTTGATGATTATTCTATAATGATGACACTTATGTTCTTAAAAGAAAAATCAGAAGCATTCAAGATGTTTAAATGGTATAAAGCTATGGTAGAAAAACAAAGTGGCAAGGAATTGAAATGATTAAGATTAGATAGAGGAGGAGAATTTGTTTCTGATGAATTCACTAACTTTTGCAATGAGCATGGAATTAAAAGATAGGTTTATGTACCAAGAACACCACAACAAAATGGGATTGCTGAGAGAAGAAACATATCCATTTTTTATTGTGAAAGAACACTGATAATAGAGAAAAATCATCACTCAAACTTTCTGGAGGGAAGCTTTCATTACTTCTGTCTACACATTGAACAAAGTCCAATTAAAGAAAGACACCAAAGAAGACACCCTATGAGCTATGGTATGGATACACACCCACTGTAAGTTACTACAAAATTTTTGGTATTCAGTGTTATATTTTAAAATATGATATAAATGGAAAGCTTGACTCGAAAAGTGATGAAGGTATGTTTCTAGGGTATTCTTGTTAGGAATAGGATCACTGAGAGGGGGGGGGTGAATCAGTGATCTATCAATTAATACTTTTTCTTATTATCTGAATCTTTACTTAAATGCTTATGTACTGAACTTGAATATCAATGCAAGTAAGATAAATATACACAAGACATAACACCATATATTATTACAGGGAAACCCAATGTAGGTGAAAACCCCGGTGGGAATTAGGACCCACAAATATTCTTCACTAGTGTCTTATGATCCTTGTTAGAAGATCCTTAACCCTGTTAGGAGTTGTATTTACAATACATGAAGTATAGTGACCTTGTTAAATGTTGGTACCTATTAGGATTCTTTTACAATAACCATGTTAGGGGTGGTGGACTCACTGTCCAAATGGTGAAGGCTACAACCTTCTGGATCTTTGATACACACTATATCTGCAAGGTGAACTACTGATGTGACACTGCTTGTCTGATCAGTTCCTTTTGTGTGCTGATGCTTTAACCTCTTGTTGATCTCTAAAAAAATGTTTTCTTCACTCTAAAATCTTCTACTTCAATATATATATCATCAACATATGATAGATATATCTTTTCTGCTTTTACACTCTGCTCTGCTTTCTTATCTCTGGCTTTCACAACTTTTCCCATCACAAATGACCTTCTATAAGTACTTCCTCAAAGGACATGAACATGTCAGCTTTAGGAAAACTTTTTTGATGTATCTTGATCACTTAAATAACCATGCAACCCTTAATTAAGTTGGCTTAACATTAATTATAACTGTTTTACTCAAACCGAATAGACACGTCTTTTCACACAGTCCGCTCCACCAAATTTGCTCTAACTAATTATCTAAGATGAATAAAGTCATGCACTTTTAACCAAAGTTTTTTAGGTCACTAAAAATTACTAATCCAAAGGTGCAAGTCCTGAGGATAAGTGAAACTTCTATGGAAAAACAATCTTTGTCAGCTCTTTCCATGATCTCTGTCCTATTCTGGCATTCACTGGTTGTACCTCTTCAACTGGCTGTATCTTCTTCATACTTGCAGATCTGATCATGCTCTCTTAGAATTAGCATTTAAACATACTCATAAGCTTATCTTCAAAGGAAAATATCATTTGGATAAAAAATGAACACACGCCAATCAAAACTATAACAGTCTGTTCCTTGCTCTGTCCTGTTTTCTGTACTTAGCCAATTTTTGATCTTCTGATAATGTGTGCTGACTCCAAAAATTCATATGACTTTGTTGCCATAATTAAAACAATAAATATATTCATATACTTTAGTATAGTCAACTTTCCAACAATCTCCCCCTTTTTCATTAATGGAAACAAAGGAATATGGTGAAGTTACTATATGTACTTTTATACAAAAACTCTCTATGTTATATCTCCCTCTTATCATATTACAGACTCCATATTCTTCATACTCTACTCCCCCTTTGACATTAATGACAAAGGTGCTCAAAAAACACTTCTATGTATTTACTCAGCATACACATCTAGATATGCAATCTGCAATTTCTATATCTCTTTCTCCCAAAATGCAATCAATGAATTAACAATCTGTAGATTGGTGCATAACGCATATTGTAGCTTCTCCATCTTCTCCAAGTATGTGCTAGGACCTTGATCATATGATAGATTCCATATTCTATACATTACTTTACTCACCCTTTGATATTATCTTCTGTGCCTTCTCAATCTTATCAATCTGCCCCTGATATACACATATTGATATCGGTGGAGGGATCTTCCACAAATTTCCTTATCTTCTCTATCATAGCCTCTACCTCCTGGATCTTCTTTGTAATGATGGG
>MU223550.1:1459883-1510966 GCA_018584345.1 Thuja plicata | reverse complement strand
CCAAAGTCAACAAGGAAAGTCGAGCCAAACTCTTGACCAAGCATGAAGCTCTGAAACACAACATAGAAAGATTAACTAAGAATAATACCATGAAGGATAAATAAATAAAATGAGTAAACAAATCACATAACCAAATGAATGTAAGTGACCACAAGGCACCAATTACAACACTGCCCAACCAGGTGCTGGATCTGGGTTTTCACCCAAAGGTTGATTGACAAGGAAGGAACCCTAATATTCCCAAATTGGAATAATGAAGAAGGAAGACTCATGCAAGGGCCTTAGTACTATCTCCATAACAACAACCATCGAGGATTTAAGGGCACACTCAGACCTATGAAGCTAGGTGAATTCGATGCTCGGTACCTGCAAGCCTGCATCACAGAGAAGAAATAGATGTACATAGATATACATATAAGAAGACATTGCAGACAAATGACTAGGATCGATACACCGTGTGGACCTCAGCTATGTGAGTAACTACGAATTCATCCTGAATCATGCAAACACATCATGTATATATACACACATACACCAAGCATGTAGAATCATCCTAGCGAAGGTTAGAATCTTGAGCATTGGGTTAGTATCTAATCAATACTAATAATAAATCAACATAATCATGAGACATAACCCAAATCATCAAGTGACATACAAGATTCATCAAAAGTAACCTTAACAGAAGAAAATATAAATAATCGCTTATATATATTCATATATAACATTCATAAAGGTCTTGAAGCTCCTCAATACATACATAGAGATAAATAAATACAAAAATTATACCTTTAGACAATATGTCTGATATTAGAATCCTCGGGTACTAGTTTATGAAATCATTATAAACAAACTATAGGAATAGATCAAACAAGTATCATGAACAACTTAAGCTATAAGAAAACATCGAAAGATATTACTTCGTTCAAAAATACAAAACTTATATTAGGGTTAGAGGGGTATTACACAGTTGATGATACTAAGGTGCAGACCTCAGTCAGCAAAGATGATGAGCCTAAACAAGATGTTGATGCCACCGAGTCTGATGAAGGACAAGTTGGGGCACCCAAGGCCAAAAAGTGAAAAAGCATAAAAAATGAGTCCCCATCAAGGACAAGATCACAATCAATGAAAATAGATTCACCACATTTAAAGAAAGGAGTTGCAAAGATAACAAGGCCCTCACCAAAATTAACATATCAAACAAGGAAATAGAAGGGCACTACCGAGAATTTGGCACCGAGACAAAGAAAGAAATATGTGAGGAACAAGGATGATTCTGAGGATAATCTTGATCAATTTAAGGTTGTGCAGAAAAAGAACCATAGACCATTGATGAAATTACAGAGGCAATCTAAACAACTAGATGGTTAGGACATCCTAAGATACATGCATATGAAGATATGACTATCAATAACATAGATAAACTTGAAGAAGCAATCATAGGTATGATGATCAACTTCAAACAAGTCCCTGTTGAATTTTATACTTACATTCATGTTGAATTATATGATAAGATATCAGCCCAATGGTCATATACACTCACCACCAAGAAACAGATGAGAGAGGCAACTCTCACTCTAATTAAAGATGATTGTACAATATAGAAAATCAATGATATTATGCAGAAGTATGCCACGAAATTTCCTAAAAAGGAACATACATTGAATATCCTACAAGGAAATTTGAAGGAAGTGGATATAGAGGGCACCCAAATATGGAACAAACTACTCAATCCACTTGAGAAAACCAAGGACACTGAGGAAGCAACATACATTTCATCTACAGTTGATACTGAGGGACATTGACCAAGTACAAAACCAATCACAATTGATGATGCAGTTGTTGACAATGTATTGGATGGTATTCCTGAATTGTTGACAAACTTAGGTGATCCTAATGATAAGGAAAAAGAAGATGAAATAATCAGAGCAACTGAGACCTTAGATGAACAAGACACAACAAAGGTTGCCTGATCAATGGTACTAGGCCAGATGCCTATTTTGGTACAAGCTATTGAGATTAAGAATAAAGCACAAAAAAAAAAACTTGAGAAGGTTACAGACATAAATGAAGATAAGGGTGATACACAAGGTACATAGACCAAGCGTAGTGGTGGAACAACATAAGGTGATGCACCTAAAGATACCACTAATGCAATAGACAAAGGTAAATGTAACATAGATAGAATGATAGTAGAAACTTATACTACTGACACCAGGTCAGCTACCAAGGCACCTTCCCAAGGCATCACACCGAGCGCACCGCCAAAGAAAGAAAGTGAGAAAAAGTCTCAATTGGCACTAACACTATCTCCTTCATCGAGCACAAAAGAGAAGAAGAAGAAAAACAAGAAAGGAAGAAATGGTCTCGTGATACTCGATGAAATCATTGAAATTCCTAATTGTAACCCACAAACACTTAACCCTAATGCTTTGACAAGGTATGGTGAACTTTGTACCTGAAAAGAAGCACATGATAAGCTGAGGCAAGAACACAAAAGTGTAAAGGTGATAGAGATCACTAAGGAGATTATAATACAATTTTTTCCTGATGTGAACATAGATGAATCAACCCCCATACTTGATCAACCTACAATGCTCACCGAGGCAATAAAAAAACTAGACATAGATGTCGAGTAGAAGTTAGAGGAATGAATAGAAAGGAATATTCAGTACAAGGTTACTGAGAAAATAAACCAAATAGTGGCAGTAAACAAGGTAGCTCTGTCTGAAGTTGTAAATATATTAGAAATTATTATATCTGAAGCCATTACAATTCTACAACATTTATGCACTTTCGATCACTTCACTATCGACATTAGTGAAAATGTGAAGAAATTAGATCAACATCTAAAAGATAGTGCTAGAAGTCTATCAACCAAGCAACATGCATTGCAGATGCACTACACAAAGGTTCTCCAAAACCAGCAGTTGAGACTAGATTTGAAGAAAGAAGAGGAAAAAATTAGAGAACAGGTAACTGGGCTATAGGAAATGTTACTACCACATTTAGTTATGATGCAGAAACATGTGACATTGGAAGAAAATTTGATTGCCACTCCAGACCTGTCAGTCACTGAAAGCATATATGATATGCATGCTCAACTAAAATTAGAGCTATTGAACCTTGATAATTTCAAGGAGGAATGGGAGAAGCTAATGGAAAATCTCAAGCAAACCCATCCTAAGAATTTTGACAAATTGTAAGATTTATTCCCTTTATCATTATTTTAAAAAAGGGAGAAATATATGCATATATGTATAGTAAAGGGGGAACTATAATCAGGGTGAGTCATATACGTATACTGAGTATGTACAAAGGTGGAGTCCCTATGTATAGTATGTGCACATATACATATATAATTTCTACATATATAACTTTTTGATACTAATGTCAAAGGGGGAGAATATTACTCCAAATATGATTTGAAGGTTGTCATTAGTATTTATGCACACAAATGGACAGTCGATAACAAAGTCACAAATAGATAAAGTCAGTATGATCACAAAATTATAGAGTTAACTGAGTGCATTGATCACATACACAATTAACTAAGTGCAATGATCACCGAGTAGACAGACTTTACTGAGAAGCTGTATAAACCGAGAACATAGTCCACACTGAGAGACATAGTCAACACCAAGCACCAAGAGATAGTATTTACCAAGCATACCAATGATCACATAAATTTTTTTTATGGCACATCAATCTAGGTAACAAATTTTTGTTGACCTAGATAACAGTTTACAATGATCAAGGATAACATTAATTACGGATTCACAACATTAATTGTTTATATCTCCTATGTTTAGATGATCAAGGTAAATTTTGTACACCATTGATCTTAGGTTATGTAAGATATTGTAAAACCCTAATTAGGTCAATTAGTTTGATATAAATATATTGTAAAGATGTCATTTGTAAACAATGGATGGTCAATTAGCCACCATAATATGGACATCAGAGATCAGACAAGGATTTTAGGACAAGAACAACATTGCAGTAATCAGTTTTCAGAATAGAGGCAAGGCTACCAAGAAGAAAAGAGAAGAAGGTATTATCATTCATAGTAAGGTGATACATTTTATATGCACTTAAAGGATCTGTATCCACAATATAGAGATTGTATTTATTTAGATCACAATCATGTTACTCTCTAACAATTGTAATAGACCCCAAAATCTCCTAATAGAGTAGACTTAACCATCTTTTATATAAATCCCTTAACCAAGTGCACACATACTTTGTGTTGCTAAATCCTCTCACAAGGTAGATCTAATCGATCTTATTGTTACTCCTAACAGGGTAAGATTATCAAAAGTGATCAATCTTTGTAAGCTTTAACATGATACTTTATTTACTGCAGTAGTGAAGTTTTGTGGGTCTCATCCCCACCATAGTTTTTACCTTCTAATAGGGGTTTTCTGCGATACAAAAATACTAGTGTCATGTGTATTCATTTTCATTTATGTGTATTGTCTACTTTACATGCATTTACATTTCAGCACTGACATTACATGTTTGGTAGAAGTTATCTACTCAGTCAGTTATACGGAACATTTGGTTACAAAGGTTAGTTTGAAAGTTTTTAAGGGTACTAATTCAACCCTCCCCTCTCAGTACACACTTCTCCATTATCCCAAAAAATAGAAAAAAAATGAGAAAAGAGAAGAGAGAAGATAAAAATGAGAAAAGAAGAAAAGAAGAAAAATAGACAATTTGTGTTGGGACACTTAGTCATTTTTGGATAAGTGTTGCCATCAATGCCAAAGGGAGAGATTGTTGGAAGGTGATGTTTTTTGTGAGATATGAGAAACTTAATAGTTTTCAGTTATGGAAACACATCTGATAGTATGATCAAGTTAAGTACAGTTTTGGAGATACAGTTATGAAATCGACTAAGTATAGAAACAGAGGCACAGATTATAACAACATTGTTTTGGACAGCGAAGATCGTGTATGATGTTTGATTACTAGTGAGCTTAGATAAAGATACCATGGGATATGCATGACCTATAGTTAAGATCAATTTTGTTTTTTTGATGATTTTAGAGAGTTAGAGTGATTTGAAGACATGCAAAGACAAAAAAATAGTGTAACAAAGCAGTTGAACAATTGTGATGATTGAGAGAGCATGAGATGGAATCCAAGCATGCTAAGCTGGATTGGTATTGTGAATTACCTATACATTGGTTATATAAGAGCACCGAAATTATATTTAATTTTTGTATAATATTTATTTTGTTTTCTATTGTAATTGAGAGCCAACCAAATTATGTAAGACACACACACACACACACACATATGAAGAATATTTTGTAAAGCGAATATGTGATATATGTGATGGATGGATATGTAGACATGACTGATGGAAGATGTGAGATCAAAGATTGATAGATTTTTTTGAGAGCTATAAATAGAACTATCTAAGCATTAGAGATGCTTATTTTTGTTCATTATTGAGAACACTTTGTAACAAAAGTATTGGTTGTAAGAGTTGTAAACTTGTCTACCTCTAACAGGGTATTGTATACCTTTAACAAGGTTGATATTCCATTAACAGGGAAATGTACTATGTAATATTCATCTCCTAATAGGGCTAGGTATCCTAATAGGGACACTATACTTTAGTTCATGCTTTTGAGTACCATCTCCACCAGGGTTTACCCTTGGCCAAGGTTTCCTTGACAAAAAATTATGGTGTAATGAGTTGTAAGTTATTTTCTTATGTTCTTTTCATTTCAGCAATCATATGGTTTATGTGGAATTGGTTTAAGTTAAATTTAAAGTGTTGTAATACTGATTCACCCAACTCTCAATATTACTTAATCCTAACACATAAGAAGTTTTAATTTTTTTAATTTTGTTGGCTATGCATGGTTGACATCACATTTATAGATAAAAGTGGTAATTCTATGTTATTGTTTTGAAGTGTGTGTGTGACTGTGTATAACTATAGGTAGTATTATATTTTCCTAACTGGCTTTAGAATGCAGGTGTGTGTTTGTTAGAATAACTAAGAGGGGGGGGGGTGGGGTGAATCAGTGGCCTCAAAATATTCTAATAAATCAACCCAAAAACTTAGTACCACAATTATAAGCCTCTAGTTATCTTCAGTCCTACAAGATGTATGCCTTGAAATAAGTATATCAAATAACTACTACTCGAAGTTCACTATTAAACCTTATTCTTAATCTTTACCAATTAGCAGGCTATCATTTACCAAAATATAGTAAGTAGCTTAGTGTTTACCAATCAATCATGTTTTAGTAATGTGTACAACAAAACATTAAAGCAATGACTCATAAACACATTTGAACCATGGATTTTTAACGTGGAAACCCTGTTAAGGGAAAAATCACTTGGGACCAGTAACCCAAAATCTTCACTCTTATGATGTGAGCACGGTGAGGAGCCAACCCTATTAAAGGTTACAAACACACTGTTAAGTGAGACCTTGTTAGAGGATTTATCACTAATAGTTAATCACTTGGTATCTGACATTTCACTATGTTATCTTCATGAATTAACCTTTTGATACTCCTTGGGATGTATCTCAATATATAAAGGATTTTTAGATCCTGCTCGGTTAAGAGACTTTCTGAATCAATGGTTAAACTGAAATAGTATATGATATGCTCATATAAACAACTTAGACTTGCAGATGTTCAAATCTATTGTAGGCTCATAATACCTTTCTGATCAATGTTTCCTTTCAATACCTTTGCTCCACTTCTTTCTTCTTGGTGATGTTGTTCTTCTCTATTGCTCGGTGTCCACATAAATATTAGCTTTGTTCTTTAGATTATTTGATCAGGTCTCTATGAAGACTTCTTTCTTCATTAGTTTATCTTCAGCATCTCTTCTCTTTTCACTCCCCTAATTCACAATGAATTATCTTGTCTCTTTATAGAAATTATTTCACCATTTCTAAGTCTTTGACTTTCTTGTGCTTGGTGTGATATGCAATTATTTCCTTTCTTGCTTTAAAGCTTTACTATAGTTTTATCCCATAGATTTCTCCTTGACAACTGGAATAAAAAATATTTAAAACTCTAGCTTATCTCTAGATTTTAACTTGTTGATGAAAACAATGTTATCAACTAGCTAACTCCATTTTTATCTCTTTCCAACTAAGTATTTTTTCATTTCTGAACTTCAGTTCTTTTTGGTTTTTAACTCCTTGTTAGCTTTGGTCTTGAATTCAGTTGTCCTCGGGAGTCTCTGTCTTTCAAGGTTGTTTATCCATCGGGGTTGTTTTTCCACTAGGTAACATTGTGGTTATGCATGTCGATAATGCTTGCTCAAGTTTCTTTCTTGGATATCACTGTGACTTTCCTCTTAGGTTTCTCTATCCGTTGGGGTGCACTGTCCATTGGTGTTTGTTGTCACTTAGTGCATACTGAACTTTTATGCATTACTCATAGCATAAGCTTTATCTCTCTAGTTCTTTGAAGTCTTTGACACTATGTATATATCCAATCAAATTATATCAAGTTGACATCAATAAAAATACAATACATTAACTGATTTAATGTCTTGCATTAACTTTCTACAGCTTGGTGATCATCAACTTAACATCTTCAAACATTCAATCAGTTATGGTTCATCAATCTCTCCCTTTCACATTGATGGGAACACACTACATTACTACTAACACAATATGAAATATATCAATTATAGTTCATCAGTCTACTAATATTATTGTTCTATAACCAATATAAATGTCTGGTTCCGAGTAAGCTCATATAGCTTAGATTTATTTCTTGCAAAGTACTTTCTTTAATATATTCATTCCCTTCATTAGATAGATGTGGCAACTTCTGATTCTATCTCTCCCTTTGATGTAGAATCTCTTCTCTGATTTTGTCTCTCCCTTCACCTGTTTCTCTTCTTGACCATCTCTTTTTCCTTTGACAATAATAGATATACTCTCTCCCTTAAGTCATCTCTCCCTTAGGATAACTTCTCTTCCTTTGGCTTTGGATAATCATGATGGCTATTTCATTTCTATATATAGTCTCTCTCTTTGGATCTTCTCTCAAGTCACCTCTCCCTTTGAAAACAATGCCCAAGTTATATCTCTTTATTTAATATATTCCTTGAATTTCCCAATCCATCAATAATACAATGAATTTGGTGTTCAATGTAGATAAGTACCTTTCTATGTATTGATGTATCTTTACACTCCATCTCATTTCTTGCATCAATATGAATGATCTTCTGATTGTGTGTAGGTTGATGCAGCCTCCTAGTCAGCTTACTGACCAACAGACAAGGGTTGGACCCCTAGTCTCTTTCTCAGATACTTAAATGTATCTTTAGGCAATGGCTTTGTGAATATGTCAACTAATTTTTCCTTGGTTTAAACATATTCTAGTATCACTTATTTTTCTTGCACTTGTTCTCTTAAGTAATGATACTTGATTTCAATATGCTTAGTCTTGGCATGCATGACTGGATTCTTAGAAATGTTTAATGCATTGGTATTATCACAATAGATAATTACTGGTTCAATAATTTTCATCTTTATACCTTCTAGTAATTGTTTGATCCATGCAATGTTAGAGTAGTTTACAGCAGTAGCCACACATTCTGCTTCTATAGTAGATTATGAGATGCATCCTTGCTTCTTACTGATCCATGTGACAAGTATGTCACCCATGAACAGTTGTGCTCTTTCTGTCACCTAATTTTTCAGCCCAATCAACATCTGTATAGACTTGAAGCTCAAATATTCCTTCTCTTTTATACCATAAGCCATAGTCCTCGATATTTTTTAGATATCTTAGAATTATTTTGACAACAGTCATGTGTGATTATTTGGGATTATCAAAGAATCTTGCAACTATTCCAATTTTATGTTCTATATCCGGTCTAGTATGAATAACATACATGATTTTTCCAATTATTGACCTATATAGGGTTGGATTTACATCATTTGACTTATCTTCCTTTGACAGCTTGCATTCGGTTGCCATAGGTGCTCCAACTAATTTGGAATCTTCCATATTGAATATCTTTAGAACTTCCTTGATGTATTAGGATTGTGTGATATATATGCCTACATCCTGTTGAAGAATCTGTAGACCAAGAAAGAATTTGATCTCCCCAAACATTGACATCTCAAACTCTTTTCTCATTTCATTATCAAAAGATTTACATAACATATCATTACCCCCAAATATGATATCATCAACAAATATTTTATTAATCAAAATGTTATCATCAGAATCTTCTTTTAAATACAGATTGCTATTTTCACTAGTTCTTACAAATACAATACTTATGAGATAGGAGTGAAGTCTTTCATACCAGGCTCTAGGTGCTTGTTTCAATCCATACAAGGCTTTTTGTAATCTACAAAACATGTTTCTCTTGTTAGGATCAACAAACCCTTCTGGTTGTTTAATGTATACGTCTTCTTCTAGTATTCCATTTAGGAATGTAGATTTGGCATCCATTTGGTATACCTTGAATCCTTTGAACGCATCATAAGAAAGTAGAATTCTGACTCCTTCTATTCTAGAAACATATGCAAAGGTTTCTCCATAGTCAATAACTTCTTCTTGTGCATACCCCTTGCAAATTAACCTTGTGATTTATCCATTCTCATTTAGCTTGTTTCTAAATATCCATTTGGTACCGATGACATTCTTGTCATCTGGTCTAGGTACTAATGTCCATGTTCTATTCTTCTCAATCTATTCTATCTCTTGATTCATAGCACTGACCCATTCTTCATTTTCTAGTGTAGTATTAACAGATTTAGGCTCAAAATCACAAATTAAACATCTAGTTTTTAGTGACTTACTTCTTGTTCTCATTCTAGCCTTTTTGTCTCCTATGATCTGGTTCTATGGATGGTGTCTTCTGACATACTTGGCAAGTATCAGTTCAACTCTTTTTTCATCATTTTGATCTCCATCGCTTGAAACATCATTTTGCTTATTTTTCAGTGTTTGCATCCTAATGCTCTGGTGCATTGTTCTATTTCTTGGGAGTGAAACATTGTTGCTCGGGAAGAGTGTTAGGTTCTTCATTATAAGAAAACCTGTTGTAGTCTTTAGGTTCTTTTCTTCTTTCCTCATCATTTTTCTCTGCATATTCATCTATTCTGACATTTTCACTTTCAATTATCTTCTTAGAGGACTTGTCTTAGGAATTTATAAGCCTTGGTCTTGGTGGAATGCCCTAGAAATATTCCTTCTTCACTTTTGCAGTCAATATTTCCATTTCTATCATCTTTCAAAATATAACATTGACTTCCAAAATTTTTGAAGTAACTTACATTGGGTGTGTATCCATACCATAGCTGATAGGGTGTCTTTTTGGTATCTTTCTTTAGTTGAACTATGTTCAATGTGTAGACAACAGTATTGATAGCTTCCCTCTAGAAAGTTTGAGTGATTCTTTTCTCAATCATTAGTGTTCTTTCATAATAAAAAAATGGACCTATTTCTTCTTTCAGTGATCCCATTTTGCTGCGGTGTTCTTGGTGCAAAAACCTGTCTTTTAATTCCATTCTCATTACAAAAGTTAGTGAATTCATTAGAAATATATTCTCCTCCTCTATCTAATCTTAAGCATTTTAGTGCCTTACCACTTTTTTTTTTCACAATATATTTATACCATTTAAACATTATTATTTGATACTACTCTTGTTTCTTGTATAGAAGATACTCTAATAGCATATACAGGCAGTAAGGTTCTTAGAATTTTACTTACCTCTATTTCTTCTTCAAGTACACCTCCAAATCCTCAGATAACATTTACTACTTGATGAAAGGAGGGAATGATAATGGGGCCAAGGGCTCTCCCAACTACCAAATGACCTTCCAAAACCAATGCGGAAGCCCAAACAACACAACGAGAGAAGAAACAATAGAAATGGTTTATTTTTTGATTTGAACAAAATCATTACATGCGAGGCTTTAAGGCCTTCTTGGTTTCAGACATATACATAACAATGAATTATAGATTGACCTTCATATAACAAAGGTCATAGACCTTCAATCTCAATATCTAAACATTTACTTTCTTGCTCTAAGATTGATACTTAAACTAAGAATATACAAAAGAATATATACAAGAGTCCATAAAAGAGGTCAGTGATAAATCCATAAGAGAGACCTAGATTTAGGTCCACATAGATCCAATGAGAGATCCCACATTAATTCAACAACGTAAATTAAATGTAGAAGTTGACCAGATCAAGATAGAACACCTCAAGAGGATGATCACCAAAAATCAACAACCGTCGTTAAGGACATACCCGAGCATCAGACAACCCATTAGTAAAATCATAACCAAGAATTAGAAAAACTGTCGATAAAGAGATTACAAAATCTTGTTAGTAAAGAGATCACCAAAATCCGCCAGTAAAGAGAACCCGAGTAACAAAAGACAAACTACAAAGCAAAAGTAAACACCTTTTTGGTTAAGCAGGACTGCCGAGGACCCAAGATGCTCCTATATTAGACACCTGGGGTTACAAGAAATGATTCCCTGAACCATGTATCAGGTCCAACCTGAAATGAATCCAACTTAGATTGAGAAATTGAAGATGAGTCGTCAATTGGTCTATTTTTCCACTTTACCAGATATTCCATGTACTCTTTTCCTCTTGTACTTTTGTCAATTCTCTATTTTAAAATCTTTTCAACTCCCTCTATCTGCTTCTTAGGATAATCGCTTGGTATTGTCACTTCTTCATTAGGTTCATGATATTCATACAATTCTGAAATATTGACTATAGGTGATATATCCATGTCATCAGATAACTCAACTTCATAAGCATTTCAACTATCAAATCTTCTTAGTATTTTGCAAGGACCAAATTTCTTAATCTTCAGTTTTCCATATGTTCCAATAGGAAATATTCCCTTATTGATATGAACCATTACTGTGTTATGCCCTGCATACCCATCCCTACATTTTGTGTGCAAAATTTTGGGTCCCCCTTTTTTCTTTTTGCTCTTCCCTTGTTTTCTTTTCCTTTCTTTCTTTTGTTTCTTCTCCGGGTTTTCCTCCCTGCGAGGTTTGTTTTGTTTCATTTTTGTCGGTCGTGTCTCTGGGACCGGTCCCAGAGTTGGTTGTTTCCTTTCCAAAAGCTAGATTCTGGACTCTGGGATTATTTTCCACAATGTCTCCTTCTCGTAAGAAGACATGGTTGTTTGGAATCCCTGGGTCCAGAGTCCAGAGGCTTGCCTATTCCAAAGTTTGTGGAGAGAAGGTAACTTTCTTTTTTCCTTGGGTATAAATAAGATTTATGTCATTTTCACAATTACCGCTATTAAAAACACTTAGAGTTTTCAGAGCAATTATTTGGTGATTTAAATGCAAATTTCTCTGAGCTTAGTGGACAACAACGTGTCGATCTTTGGTAGTTGTTCATGAGCATTGGAGGTCAAAGCTATTGCAGAGCAGCCTTAGTGCCTCTTCCCTTTTCCATTCTTCAGATTCATAGGTTGCTTCTTCTGGTTCTTTCCCTCGCTTTGTCTATTTTCATTTTGGTTTTTGGTTTTTTGTTTGTTTCTAGTTTTGCATTTTTCGTTGTTTAGTTTGCCACCCGTTGGTGGGTCAGCTCTGCTAGAAGTTTGTTCGCCCTCTATGCAATTGTAGGATGATGTATATTATGTACACTCTGTATCTTTGTTTTAGGATAGTTGCTCGGTGTTCTGTATATTGGTGTATATTGTTGTATATTTTTGTATTTTGTGTATGTATATGCTTCGGCCCTCGGCCCTCCTATACTTGTATGTATATTATGTAGATATGTTGTGTATATCCCATAGAGTTCATGAGTTCTTCACACTCTATCATGTATTTTTACCCCAGGAGACAAAGCTCGACAAGACAGTGTCACCAGGGTTTGAACTCGGCACCTCGCTCATTCAAACCATGGCAACTTTCTCTCTCCTTTATCTCATTGCATTGATGGAGGGATTAATTACCCACGTATGGCATTGAAAATGCATCCAATATGGCATTCAATTTTTTCCCCATGTCGAGCCACTTGTCCTAATCAATGCCATAATTATCTTTACTGTGCCTGCCATCTTACCATGTGCCAGCACATGTCAACCAAAGTATGTCTTTTTGCCAGACACATCAGAAATGGCTAATTTGTCCGAACACTGGGCTTCCAGCGGGATCTTGTCTTCTACTTTTCCTTGTCACCGTTTCAGCACACTCTGGAATTCTTAAGCCATGTTCATTTTTAGATACTCCAGAGCTTTTGATGTATGTACTAACATTTGTCTAACAGGTGTGGGCTGGTGGAGAATCTCCCAGAGTTTTGATTCATATTTATATATGTCCTGATGGTTTTCTGGTCTTGTAGGTTTTTTGATAAACTGATCAAAAATGTCTGACGATTTCACACCTCCTGATAGTCCAGAACTACCAACCACCTCTACCCGGGCAACCACAAAATCAAAGATTGAAAGAATGTTGGCAAAGCTGCCTTTAAACTCCAAGTATCCAAAGGATGGAGGTGTTGTGGCATCTAAGATAGACTCCAAGGTTTAAGAGATAATAGATCCGGAGCCCAAGTCTTGGGTCAAATTGCAAGGTCTAATTCATACCATTTATAGGTTAAAGGAACAGGGGGATAAGATAGCCACTTATATAGCTGCCTCCAAAATCATTAAGGCCGCAAACTTTCCATGTGCGGTGGAATCACCCAAGCTTATAAGGTAGCTAGTAGTATTGTATAATCTGGCCACTCACTCAGTTCTACTTCCAGACCCCTAACCACTTCAATATCCCACCACAATCGTCACATTGGATACTCCCACCTTTGCTTCCGGGTTGGGAATTCCACAGTTCAAAGGGTCTGCCATAATCACCAGGGCCAGCTCACTAAAGGAATTTGGTGTGAGGCTGAAATCATTTCTCGGCAAGACCTCAATAATCACTGTTGAAGTCTCCAAAGTGAGACTATAAGAGAATGAAATTGGAAATTCCTCGCGGGGATTTCAAGGAGCCCATTCAAGTGAGAATTATATTTTTGTACTGAATCTTCGGATGGCCCCATGCCTAGGAATTCTCGGTGTGGATGTATTATTTCTTGTATTGCATAAAAAAATGTAATGGGACTTTCAACTGGGTGACAATTATATCTAATCATGTAGATACGCAAATGAGGACCGTCGCCTAGCATTCACAATTTTATATGACTTCAGATGTGCTATGGGCATTGGCACAGCAAAGGCCGGCTTTTCAAGGCCTGGAACAGTCAGAGAGCTCAGGAATAGTCTGGTACAGGTTACACCTTGGGACCATTATCCCCAATTACAGTGGGAGCTCAGCTTCCAAAATTTCTATGAGGTAAATGACACCTTCATTTACCACAATATTCTAGCATTTACTCTAGATTCCAGGTACCGCCTCTCACAGGTGGCAATGACACTGGTCAATTCTTATGGCCAATATTTCATTCAATTTAGGCATCATACATACATAAGGATAATAGGCTTCAATGGGAATCCCTACCTCCTTCCCCGGTATTGTGGGGATAGGATTATTCTTTTAGAGTTTTGGAGGCAGATGATGGATCTACACACCTTCTTCACATTGAAGAAGGTCGTCAATGTCCCATTCCCCTTTTCTTGCGGGTATTACACATGTAGCCTCACCATGGATCAGGAGGCAGATAACAAGTTAAAAGGATTGAGGCTAGTTGAATTCAACCATGCCCAAAGAAATTATGATCCCCGTGGCAAGATCATCGCCGCACTACCTAGGGCATCCCCCCCACACAAAGATGATATTGAAGACTTATGGGTAGATTGCCGGGACAACTTTGATCTTAGGGCCTGATAACATACAAGAATGAGAAAAGGGATCATGGAAGCACTAGACCTTTGGATCTTTTCGAAGGGTTTCAAAGATGGCGGGCCGCTGGAAGATCTAGCGTACAAAGGCCAGGGGTTAGACAAATTGGACTTCCCTCCAGTGGACTGGGCCACTCTGGAGGATTTGATGATTGATGGGGTATGCCACCCCATCCTAGAAGCAAGTCACAGGTACTTTTCCTGGATATGCCCTAAAAGCACTCGCAAGAAAGTAGTGGTCAAAATGACCATTCCTTCTTTAGCCAGCGTCGAACCTCCTTCATCTGCCACGCCCGCTGAAGTAAGTAAAAATAAAGGAAAAGAAAAGGAGGGAGTCCCGGTGCCCAAGCCATCACCTTAGATTCCCATGATTTTAATGGCCAAGTTACATGATTAGATGGAGGTGGAAAAATTGGCCAGCCAACAAATCAGCATGTAGGTGGCTGCCAGTCTCCTGATCACTCCAGTGGCATCTGCTCGCCCAACGGGACCTCCCTCATTGGTAGTAATGATGAATATGTAGACTTTGGTTGAGGTAGAGTCTTCCAATATTTTGGATACAAGGGATTCTCTCACCAAAAAAAAAAAAATAGCTATGACCCCCATGCCAAGCATCGCCCTTGGAATGCCTGAGAAACCCCCGATGGATGTAAGTTGAAATTCTCCTGAACTTGAGGATATCTCAGACTCCTCTCCATAGCATGATGATTTTTATGATACCTTCTTGATGGAGGAACTTCTAGAGATCTGATAGGAAATTAATACTGTAGTGGAGGAAATTGAGGCTCAAGATAAAGAGGTCCCTACAAAGGAAGAAGTTCGCATAGAAAAGGAGAAATCAGAGAAAGAGGGTTAGGGAGAAATTCAAATAGAGCCTGAACAGGAAGGTTACTAGTCTAGGGGACTGTGGATTTTCCAAGGTAACCTACAGATGAGCCCCAAATGGAAGGAGAACCTGGACCCCAGGGAACAATCGTACCTCCAACCATAACGCTCCAGGTGCCTTTGGAGACTTCGGGTGACCAATTGCCCCGAAGCACTTTAGGTGAGGTTGTAATAGCTACTGCCTTGCTAAACTTTGGCGAGTGAACTCACCCACCTCTAGAAGATGTCCTAATGGAGTAAAAATATTGCAAAAGATGATGCCAATAAGGCCTAGGAACAACAACAACCAATGGACCAAGAAGTCCTAGAGCAAGAAAATGAAGAGGCTGCTAATACCACTAGGGAAGATGAGGTCCCTAAAAATATAGAGATTGAGACTAGGGAAAAGATCACAAGTAATTTTTCAAAAGACGCCAGTGTGGTGGAAAATATAGAAGGTTTAGGAGGACAAGAAATAGAAAAAGAACAGGAAACAAGAAAGGAACAGGAACAGGAGCAGGAAGAAGAGCTCAAGGAAAATGTATAGTTAGGGAACGCATCGATGGATTCAGAAATGGATCCTAATGAATAGGTATTGGCAGCAAGGCCGCCCCAGCCACCCTAATGGCTGGTAGAAACTAAAAAAAGGAAAGCTCTGGTGCCAACTATGGGTGCTCTACTATCACTGGCTGAGATGATGGCAAGGAATGTTGAAGTGAAGAAACCCAAAAGGGCGCAGGTGGTCCATACAAGAAAGGAGAACTAGTCTTGCTAAAAGAGGCTACCAAGGGCATAGAGGCCTGGTACACAAAGTAGGGCTAGAAGCTGCAAGAGGAAAGAGAGACAAATGACAATATCCTTGTGCTTCTAGCAGAATTAACATGGCCTTTGGCCAAAGTCCACTCCAGGACCCCCTCTTCTGGATTACCACTTGCACAGGGCGATGTGGATTCACTGCGCATAATGAAGAAAAAGGTGCAAGCAGTAGACAGGTGGGCAGCCAATAAAATAATGGCTATGAGAGAATTTCTAGCATTGTCCCTCATAGAATTTTATAGGGTAGATCTCACCCTTGGCCATGCAAGAAGCTCCACTCAGATATGGGAGCAAGACTTAGAAAAATATGAGAAATGGAAAGATGGGTTGGAAGAGATCCGCAACATAGGCAAAGAGGTTGCAACAGAGTCTGGCATTTTGGGAGAAGAATCATATGATTCCCTCCAGGTCTAGTACTCCAAACTTACCCTCAAAATTGAGGTTTGCAAGGATTTAGTTAAGACCTTAAAGGAGAAACTGACAGGTGCCCGCTATCCCTTGGGCTTATTCCAGGCATTCATGGTGGGGGTATCACAAGTTGATCCCCTCACCACCAGAACATGTACCCCAGAGGATTATGTCCTCTGCAAGTTTGATGAAAGGATGGAATCCCTGTATCTACTAAGCAGAGATTTTGATTAAGGCAGGTTGTCCCGGTTGTCGAAGACCATTATTCAATCGCATGATGCCATCAAAATGGTGAACGAATTCCAGAACAAGGCCGGAGAAGTTGAGGATGCGATGGAGGCTGTTCGCAATAGATGGGACAAAATCTGGAGTATAGATGAGGAGAGTATAAGCCAAGTGTTAGAAGCTTGGGAAAAATCATAAGTTAATAAATTTCTCTGGGTTCGGGAGAATCCAGCCCACACCATGATTTTTGTATTCTTTATTCTTTGGGATCACAAGTTCTCGGATCCCAGAATTTTGGATCCCACATTTTTGAATTCTTCACATGACCCATGTCTCAGCTCCCAATACCGATAGGTCACTTTTAGGACAGTAATAAAGGTTGTCAGAAGATGGATAACTGCAACAAGGCATGTCAACTTGACCGGAGGTTTCTAACAGATGGTCTTCCCAAGGGGCCGCTTCAAAGATACACCTAGTGCATCGGAGACAGGGCATCGCTTTCCAATTTATGAGGCATGTAGCCTCAATCCCTATGGGATTGGATTTCTTCTTTTTCCTTTCCAGCTCTCTTCTCAAGGGTGATTCTTCCACTCCATCTCTCTTGTCTTATTCTTTTGACATGTCAGCCCTTTTCTATCTTGAGGTCTTTTGTAACATGGTGCACGTAGTACCAGCCACCAGATAATGTATTATATTTTAAAGTGTAAAATAATTTAGGGTTAGGTTTAGGTCAGAAGATGTGTATAAATAATAAGTTTGACCTCATTCCAAGGGTTGGAAAAATTGATGATTTTGCAGCCTATAGTTAATAGCAATCTAGGTTTCTCATTTCTTAGTTGCAGAGCTCAATGCTCCATAGTCTTAATATTTCAGTAGTTAAATGCTCCCTGGGAGTTAACATTGTACCACGCACTAGTGCTTGTTGAAAAGATGTTAATGAAGAAGGAAGGGTTCTCACAATGATGTTGTTGGCACTCTGTCTTCTGGGTTAATGATATTTTATGCTTTGTGTTCTTCATGTCCTTTTCTCTAATGCTTAAGGTAGATTAATGACCTCCTTTCTTTTCTACTGATAAAATATAAGTTGATGGTTGTATATTTCTTTAGTATTTAGTGTAGTGCGTTAGAGCATTATCGATATTTTGAATGTCTAGCATAACTATAGGTAGATGAAATACTTCTAACTCTGTGAGATCTTTTTAAGTTTATTTGTTAAGTGTAAGCATGCTTGGAGAAAACCCCACTTACCTGAATCCCCAGAGTTGATGAGATAAAAATAACAAGCTATCCCCCTTGAAAACAATCACATCTCCCAACAGAGCCCCGCACTGTCGGGACCCAACTCTCACGTGCTTCGTGGCCTAGGGAATCTCATTTCCCTAGACAAGCTTTACAGGCAAAGTTGGCCGGTACCCCAGTACATGGTGGCAACTTACCTTTGTTGGCAGACCTGGTCACAAAGTCCCATCAATAGAAACTAGTGCTAGAAGGAGGGCATGAACTCATAACCCTCTCAGGATTCTAATTTTACACCACCTGAGGGTTCCCCAAGACATATTTTTAGGAGTTAAGCCTTTAGTGGGATTGGGTCTTTCTCCCCAGCGAGATTCAAAAGAGCCCTTAGATCAGCCCCCAATCCCAGTAGGTTTGTCAAACTCAAGGCCCCTGCTCGAAAGAAACAAACCCGAAACATCAAATCAACCGCCACTTTCTAGGGGTCTAGCATACCTTAGAATACCCAAGCCTCCCAAACAATCCTGGGAACTAGTGGTCAACCTAGCCAAAATTCAACTTCCCTAATGGCTGCATATTTTAGAAACACCAAGTCACCAATGGGAACTTTTCTGGGTGCAGCCAATGATTTACCCTTGCACTCAAAAAAGATTTGTCCATGATATGAGAACCTAGGCTCACGAACCATAGTGGAACACTTGCAGGCATAAAAAGATGCCATGAACTGACACTGGATCCAACATGAAGATGTTGTGACCCATATGTTCCCTCTATCCCTGGGATAGGATGAATTGAACTGGTACCTTAACCTTCCTGCCAAATCCATCAATAGTTGGTAGGACATGGAGGATGCCTTCCTGACTTCCTTCCGCGTACACATGGACCCAACTTGGTCCCACAGTTAGTTCATTTCCATCAGGAAGGAACTGAATGAGCCCCTTGCAACATTCAATCACCGACTCCAACATGCCTTGAAGCGGTGCATGGATCCCTTTATCCCATCCATGAAAGTAACCATACAGACATACCTCAATGTGATGAACCCCTTCGTTGCCACTCTCCTTTGGAGAACTACTACCCTGAGCGACCGAGATACTTTGGCAAATGTTTACAACCTAGCCTTAGACCTGTCCCCTAGCCTCAACAAATCCCTGGGTGGGATTGGGTAGAGTATGCCATTCAACATGATCCCTAGTGGAACTTCTTACACCAGAGGATATAACCCCAATCTGGCAATAGGTGCCCCCGCGATGGCCATGAATCCCCTGCCACCGCGGATAGACCAACAGGCCCGGTACGTGTATCCATCTTAGACTTAGACAATACCGAGTCTAGAATATTTCCCTTGGAACCAGTCACAACATAAACAATAACCACAAACACAACCATCTGGAATGCCCTTCTTCTAGTCATCTACGGCCGGAGGATTGCCTCCCTTGACTCTGTAAAATATGGCTACCTTCCCAGGGAACCAACAACAACAACCATAACATTGTGATGCAAACACCCAGTTGACCGCCGAGGTTGAATCCCTCCAGTGAATGTTGTCAACCCTGACTGTGGACATGGGTCAACTGAAGGTGGGGTCTTATGCACCCTAGAATTCCAATTCCTAGAGAGGGAATATTTTCTCCGGCTAATGAAACAACATTGCCGGAGGAAGGAATTTAAACAACAGGCCTCAGCCCAACCCACAGTACTGGAACAAAAACGTAAACACCAAAGGTTTGCCTCTGAACCAAAATGCCAATTAGAGTGGTATTGGACCATCCCATTTCACACCAGTCATAGAATTCCAGCCCATGAACAATTGGTGTAGATTGTATGACACATGCTCCCACAATGAGGTAAACTGTGCCATGCTGGAGAAGGTCATCATGATTTCCTAGCTGGACAGACAATAAGCGTCTGATCCTACTCCCCCAGAGCCTCCTATGCAAGAGTCCACTCATGGTACATTCACCTGTGAGACCATCTTCTTCGGATCTGCCAGAGAAGATGAAGAATAATCCAAACTGCAAGGATTCTTTGATGAGTCGATTCTGGCTTTTGAGGCTAATGCCTTCACCAACCCATGGGATCCTTACAACACTCAGAGCCAAGCTGGTAAAGGACCAGTTTACACACCCACACCTCCTATGCACACTCCTCCCTGGGATAATACAACCAACCAGCCTATCCCTCCAACAAGTTCTATCTCTAACCAAGAAAAGGACTCAGCTGAGGAAAGCCACCAATTCTTGGGAGGAAGGCTTGACATCATGAAGGCGTTAGAACAAACCACCACCTCCATGAACTTGATGGAGGTTTTGTTAAACTATCCAGAGCAGAAGAAGTCTCTTTTGAGGCTCTTGGGAAACTCAGAAGTTGTCAGTCACCTACCCAAGACTGTCTCTTTTGAGGATGCCAATGCGGCCGTATTTCAGGGAAATACTGAAGATCCTCTATTCCTACTAAGCCTGAACATATAGGTCTAAAACATACACAACTGCCTAGTAGATTTCAGAGCTTCGGGCAACATCATGCCCTATCCATATGCCAGAAGCTAAGATTCTAACCCACCCCATCTAATGGTGCAGTAATCCAACTAGATAAAACTACTGTGAAAATGGTGGGTGAATTAAAGAATGTCTGAATATAGCTCATCCAAGACCCCAGAATAGCCAGCATAATCGATATTCAAGTACTGGATATCCCAGAGACTTATGGGATGTTGTTAAGTTAGAATTGGTCTAAGTCCCTGAATGGATAATTTTCGACCAACTTCTCCCACTTATGGCTCCCCTGGGAAGGAGAATCAAACAAGATCCGGGTTGAAAGTGGGCCCCAGATGAAACAGGCCCTCACCAAAATCAGGAGGGTTGATGAGGTCTTATTCTCTGAGACTTCCCCCGAGGTGTACTAACCCCTTGAAATCTTAATGTTTGATTTCACCCTTGGGGAAGATCCCATAGTCCTATAGAGAACCCACGACCTAGAAGAAAAATTGAGGGTTGAGGTTAACTCTCGGGGTGCTACAGTGACCCCTGCCACAATCTTGTCCTGTACTTGGTGCCAGGTACATTACAAGAAACACTCATAGCTAGAGTGTGAGCCTTTTCTTTCCATCGCTACCCAACACATTGATGCCCTCCAGAACAAAGAGCATACAACTGGATCCCCGGAGCCTAGTATCCCTACAGGAAGTACTTCTTCGGTGCCATTTCTCTGGGGATCTCAATCCAAAATCTCTTCGGAGGTAAACCTCACCCATGCACCATCAGCACCGGAGGAAACTCCTCCTAAGTCTTCCAAAGATAATCCAAAGACTACTCCATCTCCCCAACTCCAGATGACAAGAAATGATTTGTGGACCCTTAAGTTTGATGGGTCCCGATCCAAACAAGGTTGTGGAGCCAAAGTAGAATTAATGAACCCATGAAGGAAATCCTTCCTTGTGTCCTATAGGCTACAATTCAATTGCACAAATAACATCACAGAGTATGAGGCTTTGGTCTTTGGACTCCTATTTTTATTAAGGAAAGAAATCACTCACCTCTGGGCCCTGGGTGATTCAGAGTTGATTGTCAAATAGGTCTGGAGTCAATACACATGTCATGATAAGAAGCTGGCTGCATACCGCAACCGGGCATGGAGCCTTATTGAAGATTTTGATGCCTTTGGCATTGAACTTGTTCCCCAATGATGGAACTATGTCATGGATGCCCTTGCTATTTCTGCCAACACACTTGAGCCCATGGCCGGCTCATGACTCTGGAGGTTTTCCATTGAGATGATCCCCACCTCGTCCATTCCAGATAATGTCACCCAATTTCAAGTTTTTGAGGACAATTAGCATATCCTGGCCTTCATGGCCAATGTTGGTGTCATCAAGGACCAGATTATGGAAGAATGAGACCACGATGACACTGGATAGGGTGATGAAGATGATGGGATCATGGACCTACCCACCAATACCATCTTGAAGGGGATGGTCGCACTTGAAAGAATCTTTGTCTCGGACCCTCGAGGCTGCGAAAAGATAACATCCTCCTCTGAGGGAGGAAAATTTGAGAAAGTGAACATCGGCCAGCCTGGTGAAGAAAAGATGATACACATCGGTACCTCCTACTCCCCTAAGGAGAAGGAGAAGATGCTCATGGTTAACCAAGAATACATAGACTTGATCATGTGGGGGTATGAGGATTTGAAGACATATGACACATCCATTATGACTCATACCATCCAACTAAAACCTGATGCTAAGCCTTTCTGGCAAAAGAAATGACTAGTCAACCCACTGATCAAGCCTCTAATTCGTCAAGAGGTGCAAAAACTATTGTCAGCCTAGATAATCTTTCCAATCTGGCATACTACATTTGTTACCGATTTGGTCCCTATGAGAAAGAAGAGCGGTGAAATTTGTCTTTGCGTGGATTTCCAAAATTTGAATAGAGCCTTCAAGAATGATAATCACCCTCTCCCCTCATTGGATGAGGTGTTGCAGATAGTGAATGGATCCCAAATGATGTCTTTCTTGGATGGATACTCCAGCTACAACCAAGTCATGGTTAAATACGAGGATAGAGACAAAAAAATGTTCACCACCAAGTGGGTAACATTTACATATTGGAGGATGCCCTTTGGCTTGATTAACATGGGGGCCACATTTCAAAAGGCCATGGACATTGCATTCAAGGGCCTTGTGAACCAGTGCATAATCATCTAGATGGATGATTTGACCATCTTTTCCTGGGACAGGCGTGATCATTCCGCCTACCTCACCCAGATCTGCAAGAGATGTCGCCGGTATAGAATATCCCTCAACCCCAAGAAGTGCATATTCAAGGTCACTAAAGGGAAGTTTTTTAGGCATATTGTCTCTGAGAAGGGTATATCTATTGACCCTGAGTGAGTTGAAGAGCTGCTAAACCTACAAATACCTGACAGTAAGAAAGAGATGCGATCTTTCTTCAGAGAGATCAACTTTCTCTGGTGGTTTATCACTGGATTCACGAAAATTGTGAAGCCACTCAATGAGATGATGAAGAAAGACACCAAAATTGAGTGGAATCCTAAAGAAAAGTGGGCATTCACCCAGATTAAATAGACAATAATGGAGGCACCAGTCTTGGCTTGTCTAGACTACTCCCTCCCATTTTACATTTACTCCTTTACTTCGCTGTATTCCACCGTGACAGTATTGACCCAAAAGGTCGAGGGGGAAGAATGACCAATAAATTTTATGAGCTCCCCCTTCAAGAATGTCAAATTTTGGTATTCATCATTGGAAAAGAAGGCCTTTTCTCTTGTTCGTGTCGTGAAGAAATTCTAGCATTACATTCTCTGGAGCAAGGCACATGCTATCATCCTAGACCAGGCTGTAAAATCCCTGCTAATGCAGAGTGAATTAGGTGAAAGTTGAGGGAAATAGATGGCCATCCTTTAGGAATATGATTTAGAAATTCAACCCATGAAGTTAGTCTAAGGCCAGGGACTAAGTAGAGAGATGGCAGAAGAGACACCCCACATAGAATGTCAAACATACACAGTGGAGTCTATCACTCAAGACCCGTGGTACACTGATTTGGTGTACTTTTTATTAAACAACAGATGTCTAGAAGGGTTGCCTCCAAACAGATGTCGCACCTTGCAGTTGAAAAGTGCACACTTTATGATAAAAAATGCCACACTCTACTGTAATAATTATGAGGGAGTGTACCTTTAGTACATCGACAGGGACTAAGCTGCAAAAATAATTAAAGAATTCCATGGGCAATTTGGGACTGGGCATGGCTTTGTCGATGCCACCGCCCATTAGATCCTTCTAGCCAGATACTATTGGCCCTGCATATTTAAATATGTCTACACTCATGTCCAAAAGTGCCATACTTGCCAAACCGTGGCTCATCATGAGCGTAACCCAGCTATGCCCTTGCAGCCGGTGTTCAAAGCTAGAATTTTTTCCCAATGGGCATTTGACTCTATCAGGGAAATCAACCCCAACTCATCTACCAACCACCAATACATCCTAGCCACAACTGATTACTGCACCTGGTGGTCTGAAGCCATACCTTACAAAAACAATACGGCAGATGTGGTTATCAAATTCTTGGAAGAAAACATTGTCACAAGATTCAGAATACCCCTCACTATAGTATGTGACAATGGTTTGAGATTTTCTTTGGCACAACTACTTGAGTGGACCTATGACCAGAAGATCACTCTGAAGTTCTCCAGCAACTATTACCCTCAGGGGAATGGTGTTGCTGAATCAACTAACAAAAACTTGTTTGAAGTGATCAAACACCTATTAGAACATAATCCCTGGGATTGGCACCAAAAGCTGAGATTTGCCCTCTGGCTAGATTGCATTCAAATTAAGGCCATCCTAGGAACATCCCTATTCCATCTAGTTTATGGCCAGAACCTAGTGTTCCCAATTAACTTACAGATCCCAGTTTTATAGTTCATGCAGGAATTCAGCAACCAGGATAATATCATGGAGGTTCGACTCTTGAATTTGGTGCAAATGGAAGAACAACGAGACACAGCCCTTGAAAATTTTGCGTGTCACCAAGTAGTGGTAAAATGATGGTTTAACCGAAGGGCCCAATACAAGGCCTTTTAGATTTTGGGCTTGGTCCTTTTGTGGGACAAGGCCTAGGAAAAGAAAGGAAAGCACACCAAGTTCCAATGGCTCTGGCTCAGACCATACTTGATCTGATAAATCTGTGGGGAAAATACCTATCACCTTAATACCATGACTGGAGAACCTGTCCCATTTCATGTCAATGGATAGTTTCTCAAACATTACTTCGAATAAGGTAGGTTTGTACAGAGTTGTATTATATTTAAATCTTCTTGCTTGTAAATATTTCTTCCCTGGTGTCCCCGTTTGGGATACCTGCTTTGTAAATAGTTTTGCTGGCCATCCTCTGGGACTGCCCCTTCTCTTTTGTTTCATTTTTTTTTTTTTTTTGTGCTCTTTTTTGGGTTTCCAATTTTTTTCTCCCCTTTTGTAGGCTAGTATGCTTTGCATAACATCTAGTCTTCGGGATGGTGCCTTTTAGCATGTCGTTGAACTTAGAATCTATTATTAGCATGGTGGAATTGGCCTGGTCTCTGGAGTTATTTTGTGAGTTTGGTAGCAAATTTTGAGTAGTCTTCATTGGATTTATCCCTGGAATTCTGGTAATCAGTTAAATCAAAAATTTAAGGGAACAAGTAATCAAACACACTGAGAGTAGATCGGTCGCACTGGTAGGTTGATCCAAGTCTGAACTTTTAAAGATTCTTTTTGAGTCTGGAGTTTTCCTTCCCCATGCATAAAATTAAGGTGGGTGGAGGGTGAAAGAAGTTCCACCGTTGAATTTAGCTAAGCTTAAGCTTAATGGTGAAAGAAGTACTGCACTCCCACCTAGAAGAAAATAAAATAACAAAGAAAAGATGGGATGAAACTCTGGTATCCGGGAGAAACGAGTGAACTTGATGACTTTGGGTTGATATATTTAGTGCCTCTTCTCTGCTTCTCCCAGAGGTCATCGGCTTGATTCCCTTCCAAAGCAGACACTTCACAACTGATGAAAGGATCATGGATTGAATCGCATATGGCCATATTTTCTCAAATGTTTCACACCTTGCATACAAGATGCTTCGAGTAACGATTAGTTCTGATTTTTCTAACCAGAGATTATGTGGTTCTCAAATGTGCTAAGGCATTCATCCTAGATAGTCACCATTTTTTATTCCCTGCATACCCATCCCTACATTTTGTGTGCAAAATTTTGGTTCCCCCTCTTTGCTTTTGGCTCTTCCCTTGTTTTCTTTGCCTTTGTTTCTTTTGTTTTCTTCTCCAGCTTTTCCTCCATGCAAGGTTTTCTTTGTTTCATTTTTGTCATTCATGTCTCTAGGACCCAATCCTGGAGTGGGTTATTTCCTTTCTAGAAGCCAGATTCTAGACTCCGGGATTCTTTGCCACAATGTCTCATTCTCATAAGAAGACATGGTTGTTTGGAATCCCTGGGCTCGGAGTCTGGAGATTTGACTATTCCAAAGTTTGTGGAGAGAAGGTAAATTTCTTTTTACCTTGGGTATAAATAAGATTTACATATCATTTTCACAGTTACCGCGATTAAAACCACTTAGAGTTTTAAGAGCAATTTTTTGGTGATTTGAGTGTGAATTTCTCTTAGCTTAGTGGACAATGATGTGTCAATCTTCAGTAGCTATTCATTATCATTGGAGGTCAAAGCTATTGCAAAGTGGTCTTAGTGCCTCTTCCCTTCATCGTTCTTCAAATTCACAGGTTGGTTCTTCTGGTTCTTGCCCTCACTCTATCTGTTTTGGTTTTGGTTTTGGTTTTTTGTTTGTTTCTGGTTTTGCATTTTTTGTTGTTTGGTCTGACACCCATTGGTGGGTTATCTTTACCAGAGGGTTGTCCACCCTCTGTGCAGTTGTAGGATGATGTATATTATGTACACTCTGTATCTTTTCTTTAGGGTAGTTTCTTTATGTTCTTTATATTGGTGTATATTATTGTATATTATGTATATTTTTGTATTTTGTGTATGTATATGCTTTGACCTTTAGCCCTCCTATACTTGTATGTATATTATGTAGATATGTTGTGTATATCCCATATAGCTCATGAGTTCTTCATGCTTTATCATGTATTTTTCTCCCACGAGATAGAGCTCAACAAAATGGAGTCACCATGGTTCAAACTCGTCACCTTGCTGGTTTGAACCATGGTATTTTTCTCTCTCCTCTATCTCATTGCATTGATGGTGGGATTAATTTCCCACGTATGGCATTTAAAATGCGTCCAATCTGGCATTCAATTTTTTTCCCGTGTTGGCCCACTTGTCCTAATTAATGCCATAACTGTCTTTAGTCTACCTGCCATCTTACCACATGCCAGTGCATGTCATCCAAAGTATGTCTTGTTTCCAGTCACATTAACAATGGATAGTTTGTCTGAACTCTGGGCTTCTAGTAGGATCTTGTCTTCTGCTTTTCCTTTTCACCGTGTTAGCACACTCTGGAATGCTTAAGCCATGTTCATTTTTAGATACCCTGGAGCTTTTGATGTATGTACTAATGGTTGTCTGACAGGTGCGGGCTGGTGGAGAATCTCCTGAAGTTTTAATTCATGTTTATATATGTCCTGATGGTTTTCCAGTCTTGCTAGTTTGTTGATAAACTGATCAAAAATGTATCACAATTTCACACCTCCTGATAGTTCAGAACTACCAACCACCTCTACTCAGGAAATCACAAAATCAAAGATTGAAATAATGTTGGAAAAGCTACCCTTAACCTCCAAGTATCCAAAGGATGGAGGTGTTGCAGGTCTAAGATAGACTCCAAGGTTCAAGAGATTACAGATCTGGAGCCCGGGACTTGGGCCGAATTGCAAGGTCTAATTCAGACCATTTACAGGTTAAAGGAACATGGGGATAAGATAGCCACTTACCTAGCTACCTTCGGCATCATCAAGGCCATCAACTTTCAATGTGTAGTGCAATCACCCAAGCTTATAAGGTAGCTGGCGGTATTGTATAATCCAGTCACTAGCTCAGTTCTGCTTCCAGACCCCTGACCACTTCAATATCCCACCACAATCGTCACATTGGATGCTCCCACCTTTGCATCCAGATTGGGAATTCCATAGTTCAAAGGGTATACCATAATCACCAGGGCTATCTCACTAAAGGAATTTGGTGAGGCCGAAATCATTTCCCGACAGTACCTCAATAATCACTAGTTGAAGTCTCCAAAGTGAGACTATAAGAGAATGAAATTGGAAATTCCCCACGGGGATTTCAAGGAGCCCATTTAAGTGGTCATTATATTTTTGTGTAGAATATTCTGATGGCCCCACGCCTAGGAATTCTTGGTGTGGATGTATTAATTCTTGTATTGCATAACAACACATAACAGGACTTTCAACTAGGTGGCAATTATATCTAATCATGTAGATACGCAAATGAGGACCGTCGCCCAACATTCATAATTTTACATGACTTCATATGTGCTATGGGAATTGACACAACAAAGGATGGATTTTCAAAGCCTCAGAATAGTCAGAGAGCTCAAGAACAGTCCAAGATAGGTTACACCTTGGGACCATTACCCCCAATTGCAGTGGGAGCTCAGCTTCTAGAATTTCTATCTGGTAAATGATTCCTTCATTTATCACAATATTCTAGCACTTACCCGAGATTCCAGGCACCGCCTCTCACAAGAGGAAATGACATTGGTCAATTTTTATGGCCAATATTTCATTCAATTTAGGCATCATACATACATCAGGGTGATAGGATTCAATGGGAAGCCCTACCTCCTTCCCCAGTATTGCCGAGATAGGATTATTCTTTTAGAGTTTTGTAGGAAGATGATGGATATGCATGCCTTCTTCACATTGAAAAAGGTCATCAATGTCCCATTCCCCTTTTCTTGTGGGGATTCCACATGTAGCCTTACCGCGGCTTGGGAGGTAGATAACAATTTAAAAGGATTGGGGCTGGTTGAATTCAACCACGCCCAGAGAAATTATGATCCCCGTGGAAAGCTCGTCGCTGCACTACCTAGGGCGTCCCCCCTGCACAAAGATGATATTGAAGACTTCTGGGTGGATTTATAGGATAGCTTTGATCTTAGGGCCCAGAAACATAAAAGAATGAGCAAAGGGATCATGGAAGCGCTAGACCTTTGAACCTTTTCGATGGGTTTCAAAGATGGCGGGCCATTGGAAGATCCAGCATACAAAGGATAGGGGTTAGACAAATTGCACCTCCCTCCAGTGGACTGGGCCACTCCAGAGGATTTGATGATTGATGGGGTATGCCACCCCATCCTAGAAGAAAGTCATAGGTACTTTGCCCGGATATGCCCTAAAAGCACCTGCAAGAAAAGAGCAGTCAAAATGACCATTCCTTCTTCAGCCAGTGTCAGACCTTCTTCATCTGTCATGCCTGCTAAAGTAAGTAAAAATAAAGGAAAAGAAAAGGAGGGAGTCCCAGTGCCCAAGGTGTCCCCTTAGATTCCCACACTTTTAATGGCCAAGTTACATGATCAGATGGAGGTAGAAAAATTGGCCAGCCAACATATCAGCATGCAGGTGGCTGCCAGTCTCCCGATCTATGACCCCTATGCCAAGCACAACCCTATGAGTGCCCAAGAAGCCCCTGATGGATGTAAGTTTAGATTCTCCCAAACTTGAGGATATCTCAGGCTCCTCTCTACTGCATGATTATTTTGATGATACCTTCTCGGCGGTGGAGCTTCTAGAGATCTGACAGGCCATTAATACTGTAGTGGAGGAAATCGAGGTTCAAGACAAAGAGGTCCCTACAGAGGAAGAAGTTCCCATAGAAAAGGAGACATTAGAGCAAGAGGCTTAGGGAGAAATTCAAACAAGCCTAAATAGGAAAAGGTTATTGGTCCAGGGGACCATAGATTTTCCAAGGCAGCCTACAGATGAGCTCTCAATGGAAAGAGAACCTAGACCCCAAGGAACAACCATACCTCCAACCATCACGCTCCAGGTGCCTTTGGAGACTTTGGGTGACCAAGTGCCCCGAAGCACTTTCAGTGAGGTCATAATAGCTTCCACCTTGCTAAACTTTGGATAGTGACCTCACCCACCTCTAGAAGATGTCCTAATGGAGGAAAATATTGTAGAAGATGAGGTTAATAAGGCCCAGGAACAAAAACAACCAATGGACCAAGAAGTCCCAGAGGAGGAAAATGAAGAGGCTACTGATACCACCAGGGAAGAAGAGGTCCCTAAAAATATAGAGATTGAGACTGGGGAAAAGACCCCAAGTAATTTTGTAGAAGATGCTAGTGTGGCAGAAAATATAGAAGGTTTTGGAGAACAATAAACAGAAAAAGAACAGGAAACAAGAAAGGAACCAGAACAGGAGCAAGAAGAAGAGTATGAGGAAAATGTAAACTCAGGGAATGCGTTGTCAGATTCAAAAATGGATCTTAATGAACAAGTATTGAAAGCAAGGCCACCCCAGTTGCCCCAATGGCTGGTAGAAACTAAGAAATGGAAAGCTCCGGTGATAACTACGGGTGCTCCACTATCACTGGCCAAGATGATGGCTAGGAATGCCAAATTGAAGAAACCCAAAAGGGTGCAGGTGGTCCATACTCTCCAAACCAACCTAGCAGACAGTACTATTGCGGTCATCGCAACACCCCCAGAAAACACAGATGCAGTGGCCACAAGGCCTAAAGACTACAGTATAATGGAGGTAGAGTTGGGGAAAAGAGACAAGCAAGGAGAACTAGACTTTCTAAAAGAGGCTACCAAGGCCATAGAGGCCTGGTACGCAAAGCAGGGCCATAAGATGGAAGAGGAAAGAGAGACAAACACCAATCTTCTCGTGCTTCTAACGGAATTAACACGAGCTTTGGCCGAAGTCCACCTCGGGACCCCCTCTTCCAAATTGCCGCTTGCACAGGGCGATGTTGACTCACTGCGCATAATGAAGAAGAAGGTGCAAGCAGTAGATGGGTGGGCAGCTGAGCAAATAACAGCTATGAGAGAATTTATAGCGGTGTCCCTCCCAAACTTTTATAGGGTAGATCTCGGCCTTGGCCATGCGATAAGCTCCGCTCAGATATGGGAGAAAGACTTAGAAAAATATGAGAAATGGAAAGCTGGGTTGGAAGAGATCCATAGCATAGGTAAAGAGGTCACCACAGATTATAACATTTTGGGAGAAGAATCATATGATTCCCTCCAGGTCCAGTAGTCTAGACTTGCCCTCAAAATTGAGGTTTGTAAGGAACTGGTTAAGACCTTAAAGGAGAAGTTGACAAGTGCCCGATATCCCTTGGGCTTATTCCTGGAATTGATGGTTGGGGTATCACAAGTGGATCCCCTTACCACTGGAACATGTACACCAAAGGATTATGTCCTCGACAAGTTCGATGAAAGGGTGGAATCCTTGTATCCTTCAAGTAGAGATTTTGATCAAGGCAGGTTGTCCTAGTTGTCAAAGACCATTATTCGGTCGTATGATGCCATCAAAATGGTGAATGAATTATAGAGCAGGGCCAGAGAAGTTGAGGATGCGATGGAGGCTGTTCGTAGTAGGTGGGAAAATATCTAGAGTATAGATGAGGAGAGTATAAGCCAAGTGTTAGAAGCTTGGGAAAAATCATAAGTTAATAAAGTTCTCTGGGTTTGGGAGAATCCAGCCCACACCATGATTTTTGTATTCTTTATTCTTTTGGAACACAAGTTCCCAGATCCCAGAATTTTGGATCCCACATTTTTGAATTCTTCACGTGACCCATGTCTTGGTTCCCAATACCGACTGGTCACTCTCAGGATAGTAATAAAGGTTGTCAAAAGATGGATAACTGCAACAAGGCACGTCAACTCAATGGGAGGTTTCTGACAGATGGTCTTCCCAAGGCATCACTTCAAAGATACACCTAGTGCATCAGAGATAGGGCACCGCTTTCCCATTTATGAGGCATGTAGCCTCGATCCCCGGGGGATCAAATTTCTTCTTTCTCCTTCTCAGCTCTCTTCTTGAGGCTGATTCTTCCACTCCATCTCTCTTGGATTATTCTTCTAACATGTCAGGCCTTTTCTGTCTTGAGGTCTTTATTAATGTGGTGTAGGTAGTACCAGCGACTGGATAATGTATTATATTTTAATGTGTAAAATAAGTTAGGGTTAGGTTTAGGTTAGAATATGTGTATAAATAATAAGTCTAACCTCATTCCAAGGGTCGGAGAAATTGATGATTTTGCAGTCCATAGTTAATAGAAATCTAGTTTTCTCATTTCTTAGTTGTAGAGCTGAATGCTCTGTAGTCTTAAGCTTTCAGTAGTTAAATTATCCTTGGGAGTTAACATTGTACCATGCACCAGTGCTTGCTAGAAAGAAGTTAATGAAGAAGGAAGGGTTCTCACAATGATGTTGTTGGCACTCTGTCTTTTGGGTTTGGCACTCTATCTTTTGGGTTAATGGCATTTTATGCTTTGTGTTCTTCATGTCCTTTTCTCTAATGATTAAGGTAGACTAACGACCTCCTTTCTTTGCTACTGATAAAATATAAGCTGATGGTTGTATATTTCTTCAGTATTTAGTGTAGTGTGTTAGAGCATTGTCATTATTTTGAATGTCTAGCATAACTATAGGTAGATGAAATACTTCTAACTCTGCAAGATCTTTTTAAGTTTATTTGTTAATTGTAAGCATGCTTGGAGAAAACCCCACTTACCTGAATCCCTAGAGTTGATGAGTTGAAGATAACCAGCTATCCCCCTTGAAAACAATCACATCTCCCAACTGAGCCCCGCACTGTCGATACCTGACTCTCACATGCTTGGAGGCCCAGGGAATCTCATTTTCATGGACAACCTTTACACATGCAAAGTTGGATGGTACCCCGGTACCTGGTGACAACTTACCTCTATTGGCAGACCCGATCACAAAGTCTCGTCAACATACTGCATCACCAAATTCAAATGTTTTATGTCTTCTTGATATGTCTGCAATATATTTGTATTTCTGATTTCTTTTCTCCATCTTTTGCTTTACATCTTCATGCAATGTCTTCATAAACTCAACAAATTCCTCTACTTCTACACTTCTTTTCTCTTCTCCAATAATATCTATCAAATCTGATATACCTCTCAGTTGTGTGCCATGAACAATCTAAAAAGGTGTCTTTCCATTACTTCTATTCACTGAACTATTGTATGCAAATTCTCCTTGTGCTAACATCAAATCCCAATTACTTGGCGTGTCTCCAGCTAAGCATCTTAACAAATTACCCAAACTTTAGTTTACAACCTCTATTTGTCCATCATTCTTTGTATGAAATGTAGAACTAAACTTCAACTCAGTATCCAAATTATTCCAAAGTTTTTTCCAGAAATAGCTAACAAACTTAATGTCTTGGTCACAGATGATACTCCTCGGTAATCTGTACAATCTGACAAATTCCTTAAAGAAAATATCTGATATATGTACTGCATTTGATGTTTTCTTACATGGTACAAAATGTGTCATCTTAGAAAATCTATCCACAACAACAAATATAGAATCATTACCTCTTGCTGTCCTAGGTAAGACAAGAACAAAATCCATGTTGATATCACTCCAAGGTTTCTCAAGAATAGTAATCGGTGTATACAAACTAGTAATCTGACTTACTCCTTTTTCAACTTGACAAACTCCACAACTTTTCACAGATTTATAAACATCCTTATACAACTGAGGCCAAAAATACATCTTCTTTAGTAAACTCAATGTCTTATCAATACCAAAGTGTGCAGCTAATCCACTGATATGTTTCTCCTTTATCAAATTAGTTCTCATTGAACCTCTTGGTATACACAACTGACTACCTTTGAACAACATATCTTCTTGAATTAACTATTCTTCATACTTGATTGATTTGAATTAGGTGCTCTGCACACTCTCCACTACTTTGAAAAATTAGGATCACTTTCATACAGATTCTTCATGTCATCAAAACCAATAACTTCAATTCTCATTTCAGTCAACAAATATCTTCTTCTACTCAATGCATCAATAACTCTATTAGAAACTCCACTCTTATGCTTAATCACAAATGTGAAACTATGCAAATACTCTACCCATTTCATATGTCTCTGATTCAACTTATTCTGACTACCCAAATATTGTAAATCCTTATGATCAGTATACAACACAAATTCATTTGGCATCAAATAATGTCTCCATTTCTTCATGGCTTGCACAATAGCATATAAATATTGATCATAGAAATAATATTTCCTCTTTGCATCATTCAACTTCTCACTAAAGAAAGCAACAAGTTTACCTTCTTGAGTCAACAGACTCAACACAACTCCAATTGTACTTCCACTTGCATCACATTCAAATTGAAATATTTTATTGAAATCAGGTAATGATAACACATGTAATTCAACAACTTTCAACTTCAAAGATTCAAAAATCTTATCAGCTCCATGTGTCCATTTGAATTCTCTTTTGTCTCCTCTCATTGTTTTAGTCATAGCATTACAAATAGAACTAAAAATTCAGATAAACTTTCTGTAAAAACTTGCCAATCCATGAAATGATCTTACCTTAGTGACATTTTTAGGTGTAGGCCAACTCAATATAGCTTCAACCTTCACTAGATCCATCTTCAAACCATCATCTGAAATTATGAAACCCAAATACAAAAGATTTTATTTCATGAAGGAATACTTCTTCAGTTTTATTAGCAACTTTTCTTCCTTCAATCTCTGCAACACTTTCCTTATATACATCAAATTCTCTTCTCTAGTCTTACTGAATATCAGAATATCATCCAAATATACAATCACAAACTTATTCAAGAATTTCTTCAAAACTTCATTCATTAGTCTCATAAGAGTACTTGGTGCATTAGTTAAACCAAAAGGCATAACTAACCACTCATACAAACCTTCCTTTGTCTTGAAATAATTCTTCCATTCATCACCTTCTCTGATTCTGATTTGATGATATCCACTCTTCAAATAAATTTTGGTAAAATATCTTTCTCCACTCAAACAATCCATTATGTCATCCATTCTTGGTATAGGAAACCTATATTTCATTGTGATCTTATTAATTGCTCTAGAATCAGTGCACATTCTCCATTCTCCATTCTTCTTAGGTGCCCATACAACTGGTACTACACATGGACTCAAACTCTCTCAGATCAAACCTTTGTTGAACAATTCATGAACTTTTTGGTTAAGCTCTTCGTTCTTGGTCGTTGTTAATCTATGTGGTCCTTTGTTTGGTAAAGTAGCTCTAGGAATCATATCCATACAATGAATGATATCTCTCATTGGTGGAAAACCATTAGGTACATTATCTGAAATTATCTCCTTGTACTCAGTAAGTAAGTTTCCAACTTCTGTAGGAATGTTATCTTCTATATTCTTACTTGGTTTGTTAGTAATCAAAGCATAAAAAATATCATTTCTTTTCAAGTCCTTAACAAACTTTCTACCTTCCATTAGACAAAATCTCTTAGATGTACATATCTCACCAATAGATTCTTCAACCAAAGGTAACAAAACTTGCTTCTTACTATCAACCCAAATAGAATATCTATTCAATCTTCCATCATGTATAGCATGTCTATCATATTGCCAAGGTCTACCCAACAAAACATGACAATAATCCATAGGCATAATATCACACAACACTTTATGTTAGTATTTTCCAATTTTCAGATTCACAAAACATTGTTCACTCACCATTAATGTATGATCGTCCTTGATCCATGATATCTGCTAGGGTTTTAGATGTTTCATCCTCTTCAACTACAATTTTGCAACCATTTCCTTAGATGGAAGATTCTTTGAGCTTCCACTGTCAACAATCACCTTCCAAATTTTATCTGCAACTCTACATCTGGTCTTGAACAAAATTTTCCCGACAGGATCTTGCTTATCCTTCTCACTCCATAGTATCCTTTGGATCATGAAATTTCCTTCCTTCTCAGCTTCATTTGGTGACTCCCCTTGCCCCAATGCATTTATACGACTACTGCCTTTCTCTCTTACATGTGTACAGTCAAAGGATTTATGTCCCTCTTCACCACAGTTGTAACAAGTTACTTGGAATACTTTTCTTCCATATCCACCGCTAGAGTAATTTCCTCTTCCTTGATATGAACTTCCACATTTCCATTCAGTTTTTCCCTTTCCTTGAGATGTGTCTGAAATTGACTTGTCTAGTTTAGATCGAATATTTTTACCATTAGATCTACCTCTTCCTCTAGGGAATCTACCACCTCTGCCTCTTTATCTTTGTTCATATCTTATGTTCAAATTTTCCTCATCTTTTAGGGAAAATTGATATGCCTCCTCAATATTGTCCATCTTGACCAAACTAATCTCATCTTGTATGGAACTTCTCAATCCTTTCAGGTATCTTTCTACTCTTTCCACTTCATCTTCAACATGTCCAGATGTGATGTCCAATCTATAGAATTCCTTAGTGTAGTCTTTTGCTAATTTATCTTTCTGCTTCAAACTTTGCATTTGTCTGATTAGGTTATTCTGATAATCACAAGGTAGAAACTTTCCTTTCAATTTGTTTACCATCTTATCCCATACCTTGATTTTGTCTTTACCTTTCTTCTTCCGATCCAATTGCATATGTTCCCACCATAGGGATGCATGGAATTTCAATTTTGTGCTTACAATCTTCACCTTCTTATTCTCTGCTACATTCTCATATTCAAAATACTTTTCCATCTCAGCTATCTAATCAATCAATTCATCAAAATCCAATTTTCCACTATACTTAGGAGGATTAAACTGAGGTGTGGACTTCAAACTTGTCAAAGCTCTTAGGAATCTCTCTTCTTCCTGATTCGTCATAGGTGCGAGTGCATCTTCATCTTGAACCTCTTCAATTTCATCATAACTAACATCCTCAAGATGTCTTCCTCTGCATTGGTTTGTCTCAACAACTTCCAATCTAGTAGCCATTTGTCTAAGCATATCAGCTAGACCCAAATCTGCACTCCCTCTACAATTTTAGGTCAGATCGCAATCTGCTACCCCACAAAAATACCAACTAGGGTTAGGGTTTACAGGAAGGAACTTAGATCTCACGAATGCTCTAATATCACCTGATGTAGGGAGGGTGTGATAATGGGGCCAAGGGTTCTCCCATCTACCAAACCACCTTACAAAACCAATGCGAAAGCCCAAACAACATAGTCAGAGAAGAAAAAATAGAAATGCTTTATTTTTCATTTGATCAAAATCATTACACGCTAGGCTATAAGGCCTTCCTGGTTTTGGCCATATACATAATAATGAATTATAGAGTGACCTTCATACAATAGACGTAACAGACCTTTGATCTCAATATCCAAACATTTTCTTTCTTTCTTTAAGATTGATACCTAAACTAAGAATATACAAAAGAATATATAAAAGAGTCCACCAAAGAGGTCGATGCTCAAATCCATTAGAGAGACCCAGATTTAGGTCCACACAAATCCCAATGAGATACCCCACATTAATTCAGCAATAGAAATTAAATGTAGAAGTTAGCCAGATCAAGATTGAACACGTTGGGAGGATGATCATTGAAAATTAGAAACTGTCAGTAAGGACATTCCCCAGCATCAGATAACCTATCGGTAAAAACATACCTGAGCATCCAAAAACCCGTCAATAAAGAGATTACCAAAATTCATCAGTAAAGAGATCACCAAAATCCGTTGGTAAAGAGAACCCGAGCAACAAAAGACAAACTACAAAGAAAAAGTAAACATCTTTTTGGTTGAGCAGGATTTCCAAGGACCCAAGATGCTCTTGCATCACTACCTCTTTGATTCTATAGCTGTACTGAGTGATATTTTCTCCTTATTTCATTCTTAGGTCATCAAATTTACCTCTTAGGCTTTCTACCTTGGCTCTTAGTACATTATCATCTCCTTCATGCACTACCTTCAATTTGTCCCACATTTGTTTTGTAGAGGTGCAATTTTTAACATCTTCAATTTCAACATCAGAGAGTGAGGACGCAAGTTCTAGCATCATATATTTATGATCATTCTTTTCTCTCAATTGATCAAGTGTGTGAGGTCCTATAGGAAACACATATTCAGTATCCAAGTATTGAGTAACATCATTTCCAATACCTAATAGGTGGAGTCTTATTCTACTTTTCCATGATGCAAAGTTGTCCTTGTTCAACTTGGGCACATCTCGTTTTCTCATCTTGTGATCTTTTGATTAGTTCTTCAAACCTTCCTTCTAAGCATACAAGCTCTAATACCAATTGTTAGAATAACTGAGTAGGGGGGGGGTGAACCAGTGGCCTAAAAATATTCCAATAAATAAAACCAAAAACTTAGTACCACAATTATAAGCCTCTAGTTATCTTCATTCCTACAAGATGTATTCCTTGAAATAAGTATATCAAATAACTACTGCTTGGAGTTCACTATTAAGCATTATTCTTAATCTTTACTGACTAGCAATCTATCATTTATCAAAATATAGTAAATAACTTAGTGTTTACCGATCAATCCTATTTTAGTAATGTGTACAACAAAACATTAAAGCAATGACTCAAAAATAGATTTGACACATGGATTTTTAATGTGGAAACCTTATTAAGGGAAAAACCACTTGGGACTGGTAACCCAAATTTTTCACTCTTCTAAAGTGAGCTTGGTGAAGAGCCATCCCTGTTAAAGGTTACAAACACACTATTAAGTGTGACCTTGTTAGAGGATTTATCACTAACGATTAATCACTTGATATCTGGCATTTCACTATGCTATCTTCATGAATTAACCTTTTGATATTCTTTGGGATGTATCTCAGTATATAAAGGATTTTTAGATCCTTCTCAATTAAGAGACTTTCAGAATCAATGGTTAAAATGAAATAGTATATGATCTGTTTATATAAACAACTCAGACTTGTAGATGTTTAGATCTATTGTAAGCTCATACTACCTTTCTGATCAATGTTTCCTTTCGATACCTATGCTCCACTTCTTTCTTCTCGGTAATGTTGTGCTTCTCTTTTTCTCCGTGTCCATAGAAATATTAGCTCTATTCTTTAGCTTGTTTGATTAGGTTTGTATGAAGACTTCTTTCTTCATCAGTTTCTCTTTAGCATCTCTTCTCTATTCACTCCCCTAATTCATAATGAATTAGCTTGTCTCTTTATAGACATGATTTCACTGTTTCGAAGTCCTTGACTTGTTCTTGGCATGATTCGTAATTCTTTCCTTTCTTGCTTTAAAGATTTACTTCAGTTTTATCTAGTAGATTTCTCCTTGACAACTGGAATAAAATAGATTTAAAACTCTTTCTTATCTTTGGCTTTTAACTTGTCGATGAAAAAAATGTTGTCAACTAGTTAACTCCATCTTTAGTTCTTGCCAGCTAACTCTTTTGTCATTTCTAAACTTCACTTCTTTTCAGTGTTTAACTCATTGTTAGCTTCAATCTTGACTTCAATTTTCCTTGGGCATCTCTGTCCATCAGGGTTGTCTGTTCATTAGACTTATTTGTCCATCAGGTAACATTGTGCTTCTGTATGTCATTAATTATTTCTTGTGTTTCTTTCTTGGGTATGACTGGGACTTTCCTCTCAGGGTTTAGTATCTGTCGGGGTGCACTGTCCATCAGTGTTTGTTGTCACTTAGTGCATACTGAACTTTTATGCATTACTAATAGTATAACCTTTATCTCTATGGTTCTCTGAAGTCTTTGACACTATGTATATAACCAATCAGATTACTTCAAGTTGAGATCAATGAAAATACAATGCATGCTAAGACTAAGCATATTTTTATCAAGTATTACTATCTAAGAGAACAAGTGCAAGAAAAGGAGGTGATATTGGAATATGTTCAATCAAAGGAACAATTAGCTGATATATTCACCAAGCCATTATCGAAGGATACATTTGAGTACCTGAGACAGAGACTATGGGTCCAACCCTTGTCTATCAGTGAGTAAGATGACTAGGAGGATTGCATCAGCCTACACATAATCTCAAGATCATTCCTATTGATGCAAACACTCAGATGAACAACAAAATATACATTTGTACACATCAAGGTACAAGTATGGACTGAACACCAGAGACATTGTATTGCTGATGGATAGGGAAATTAAAGGAATATATTATATAAAGGCATGGAACATGATATAGATGATTTTTGTTTGGAATTATTGTCAAAGGGAGAGATTATTTCATTATCATAATAGAGTGATTATCTCATTGATAAGAAAATATTATATCATTATTCATGAAGTGAAGTTCCTGAGAATAAAAAGAAAGAGTTAATCAATATTCAAAGGGAGAGAAATTGATTAGATATGAAATATCCATCTCAAGGAGAGAAGTAACAAAGGGAGAAAGTTCATACAAAGAGAGAAGATTGTTGTCAAAGGAAAAAGAGATTATCAAGAAGAGGAACAGCCAAGACAGAGCACATATTAGAATAGAGATATTAGATGCAACATCTATCCAGTGAAGGGATTAAAGATTGAATACAATCATTTTGCAAGAAAAAAATCTAAGCTATTCAAGCTTACTGAAAGCCAGACGTTTGTGATAGTTACAATATGAAATCTTGATGAAACTGTTATATTTCATATTGTATTACTAATAGTATAGTATGATAATGTAGTATGTTTCCATCAATGCCAAAGGGAGAGATTGATGACATGTAACTAATTGAATGTTTGAAGATGTTAAGTTGATCACCGAAATGCAAAAGGATAATGCAAGACATTAACTCAGTTAATGGATTGTATTGTCATTGATGTCAAGTTGATATAATCTAATCAGTTATAATCAAAGTGTCAAAGAATTCAGAGAATCAGAGAGATAAATATTATGATTTCATTAATGCATAAAAGGCAAGCATTCACTATGTCACTTAAAACACCGACGACTAGTGGAACCCGACAGACATAGATCATCGAAAGTCAAGTCATAGTGATGCCTAAGAAATAACACCGATGAGCATTACCAACAAGCAGAATCACAAGCACACCTGATGGCCAGAATCATAGTGTAAACTGACAGAGAAGCCCGAGGAGAACTGGAGTGTTGACCGAAGCTATCAAAGAGTTAAAACACTGAAATTAACTTGAGTTTAGAAATGGAAAAATATATAGCTGGCAGAGCTAAATATGGACTTAACTAGTAGTTATCATTTTTTTCATCGACAAGATAAAGCTAGAGATAAGTAAAGGATTTAAAGTTGTTTTTTCTAGTTGGCAAGAAGATCTCTACAAGATAAAACATGATTTTTTATTTAAATCTGATTGGCTAAAATTGTGCAACATGCCAAGATCAAGAAAATTAGGAACCCAACAACGGTGATATCATGTCTATAAAGAGACAACTTAATTCATTATAAATTAAGGGGATTGAATGAAAAAGAGGATGCTAAAGAGAAATTGATGAAGAAAAAATTCATACAGTCCTGATCAATCAAGTTGAGGAAAGAGCTAAAGTTTTCTGCGGACACTGAGAAACAAAGCATAGCATCACCGAGCAGAACTAAAGTGGAGAAAATGTATTAAAAGAGATATATTGATCAGATTAGTTTTATGAGCTTACAATAGATTTAAAAATCTGCAAGTATACGTTGTATATGTGAACAGATCATACTATTTTAGTTTAACCATTGATTCAGAAAGTCTCTTAACTGAGTAGGATTTAAAGATCCTTTCTATATTGAGATACATCCCAAGAAGTATCAAAAATTTTGATCATGAATATAGAATGAGATGCTAGATACCTATTGATAGACCAAGAGGGTGTTTGATCAAGGAAGGTAGCATAGAAATGCTCGATATCAAGTGATATACTAAAATTTTAAATCCTCTAACAAGGTCACACCTAATAGTATATTTGTAACCTTTAACAGGGTTGGCTCTTCACCGAACTCACTTCAGAAGAGTGAAAATTTTGGGTTACCGGTCCCAAGTGTTTTTTCCCTTAACAAGGTTTCCATGTTAAAAATCCATGTGTCAATGTGTTTATGATTCATTACTTTAGTTTTTTTCATTACACATAGCTAATATGGATTGATTGGTATACTCTAGATATTTGACTATTTTTTGGTAAATTAAAAGACTGATATTCGGTAAACATAAAAAATAAGGTTTAACAAAGGATTCTGAGAAGTAGTAATTTGATAAGTATATTTTGAATGCATTCATCTTATAGGACTGAAGATAACTAGAGGCTTAATATTTTGGTACTAAGTTTTTGGGTTGATTAATTGGAATATTTTTGAGGCCACTGATTCACCCCCTCTCTCAGTTATTACTAACACAACTTAACATCTTTAAACATTCAACCGATTATGGTTCATCATGTGTTGTGAGTGATGTGTGGCATGTACCTAGAACATGTTGAAGACTTGATGAAATCCCATATACTTGATGTCTATTGGACATTTTAGTCAAGATTTGAATTGAATATATTTAGTAGAGTAATATTGAGTGCTTGTATTTTTATAGGACACTTTTGAGAAGCCAATGTTGGATAACGTGTCAACGCTAATGGAATCTAAGGAATCTATTGAAACATAAAATGAAAATATTGTAAGATCTTATTTCTATATGGCTTAATTTTTTTTTGTAGAATATCAATTAAAATTTTTATTGCTAAACTTTGTTAACACAATTTTAAGTTTATATAGTAAGATATGAATGTGTAAATGGCAGGATAATTGTTGTCTTAATTTCACTGTTAGTTATCAATTTTTTACTATTAAACTACTTTGGCTTATTTTTTTGTATTTTTTAAATGAATCTTCAAAAGTGAGAAACTCCATAGAGTCATGTGGTTGGGTATTTGTTAAGGTCTTGAATCTTGCAATGGACAACTTTATATAGCATGTTAGGTCTAGAAGTTATTTTAGAAGCAAATGTGCATGTCGATTGACTTCTTCTTCTCCTCTATTTAATAATTTGAAATGTGCCTTGTGTGTATTTATGGTAGATTCAAAAATTTCTAATATAATAATTATGAAATTATGTTATGCATATTATGTTAGATGCGAGTTTTGGCTTCATTTTTTTTATGGCTAAGAATTTGATATTTTAAACCAATCTTTAAAAATAAGTGCCCATAGAGTTGTGTACTTGGATATTTTCTAAACTCTTTAAACCTACACAATAGATGGTTTTATATAGTGCATTGGGCTCGATGAATATTTCAAAACCAAACAGGATTGTGATTTTTTTAAGCTACTTTTGTTCAGGATCTACTAATATAAGCAATGTGAAATAGTGCTATGCATTTATGTTAGTTGTGAGTTTTGGATTCATTTTTTTTATGGATAAGAGTTTGATATTTTAACTAGATATTTAGAAGTGAGAAAATCCATAGAGTTAGGTGCTTGACTATTTGTTGAGCACTTCAACCCTGAACAGTGGATTGTTTTATATAGCATGTCAAGCTTAATAGTTATTTCAGAACCAAATAGGACCATGATATTTTTTAACCTACTTTTTTCAAATGACACTTAAGTGTAAGTGCCGAGATAAAGGAAAAAAAATTATTATTGCGTGATTGCATATGGGTTGATATATTTAAAATAGAAATTTATACATGTATACATAGATATAGTTGTTCATACCTTTTTTTATTAGAAAAAAGGCTAAGGGAAAACATGTTTAATATTATCAAACAAAATTTACATATGAGAGCATAGGGCAGAGCCAATCTCTAGGTCATCTATCAATTGCAATAAAATGAGAAAATTCCATAAAAAATACCCTAGGATTATCATGCCTATAACTAGTTCTATGGTAGATTCCATAGCCAAGTTCTACATTCAAAAAATTCAAAATGACCCATCTATTGGGCTCAAAATAGCAGGGAAACCAGTAAACCTATAAGGAAAGGACCAAGAGATGATATGAAAAATAATTTGTATGTAACTAAAGCACAATTTGGTACTTTCCCTTTGTCACCTGGAGACATAGCCACCAAAGGACCACTAATGTCTATGCCCAAGTTCTCATGACAACCTTCCTCTAGAACAGATAGTGCTTGACACTCCTGAACCCTAATATATATGGATCAACATTGATTGAATCCTTACTAATTAATTCATCAAAAGATTCATCATAATTATATTTTTAGACACAGTCCTCCTCTTATCTCATAGCATCCCTAACAATGTCACCCAATAAGTCATCCAGAGTGAATCTCATCAATCTTTTTAAACAGGCCAAGCTTCTACAAATAATTGGCCTTTTGATATCAAATAACTCATGATCCCAAATTGTGAATGTACAAGAAGCCTTGGGCCAATTTTTCTTCCATGTGTGACAAAAATAATAATGCATAGCATAGGAAATAACAAGACATAAGGCAAGGAATATTGGCAAGGAATATTGGAAAAGATGGAGATGGAGGGTCCATTATCATTAATTAGATTTTATTTTATTAATGTTTAAATGTTCTTTTCCTGGTTGGGCACCAAAAACTATTAGGTTTGAAGGGCCATTTATTATTTTTAGATCTTGTTTTATTATTGTTTAAATATTTTCTTTCCTGGTTGGGCACCGAAAAATATTGTCTTGGGAGTTTCGTATACTTGTTTACAATTATGTTATGTGTTATATATGGTAGATCAACAACAATGAATGGATCTATTTGTTGGTCTTCTAAATACTTCACTGTTTTGAATGTACACTAATAGAAAATTTGTTAACTAGCATGATTGTTTATTCTTCCAATGTTGAATACACTACTATTTTGATAATCTTTTCCTCATATCTAGTGAATGGTTCAAAGATATGGTATATACATGTTTTTGTGAATATTTTGGCTTTGGACTGATGAAACAATGGTGTTTTGAATCTTATGAAACTTGATTAGATGAAATACAATCTTTGTTTTCTATTTGATTGTAGTTGTGTTGTGATCTTTACCTTTTAAAGAATTTTTCTTAATAGCTCTCTCTTTTTTTTGTTAGATGCAGGTATGGATTTATATTCTTTTTATATTATTAGAATGTACCTACACCTTGTAAAATAGCTAGATATTTGATGTAAAACATCATTACACACAAATCGATTAGATGGATAACAATGAAAATGATTTTTGGATTCTTCTATGTTTGTAATAAATACTAATGGAAGATATTTGAATGCACTGTCCTGAATCATAAACTTTCTATTGCAGTTGATAGATTGTTTATTCTTCCTATGTAAAATACATTGGTATTCAGACAATATTTACTTCACATCTCTAAAATTATTTAAGCATGTGATATATGTACATTTTTATAAATATTTTGGGTTTGAACACATCCAACAATGATGTTTTGAATTTTTTAAATTTAGGTGTGTTGAAATACCATGTTTTCATTTTGTTCAGTTACAAATCTATTCTATTTTGTTTCTTTTAAAGATATATGGTAACTAGTAATTACAATTGCCACTTGTTGTTTGTCCCTTATTTTATTTTTGGTTAAAACCATATCTAGATTTATATTCTATGCATATTATTAGATGGTACCCATCCCTTGTAAAATAACCATAGAGTTGATGTAAAACATCTTTACATGCAACTTAGTTGGTTCTAACAATTGTCAGTTCTATGATTCATAAAATTTAGAGTTAGGTAAAAAACATTATTTAAGCATTTGATACACACATTGCTATTTATTTTGGGTTGTGAATATTGTTGTGTTGATATACAATGTTTGTATTATGTTCACTTACAGTTCTATTTTAATTTTTACTTATTTGGATAAATATGGTATATATGCATTTCTATGAATATTTTTGCTTTGAAGAGATGTAACAATGATGTTTAGAAGCTTATGAAACTTGTTAAAAAATCCAACAATGATATTTTGAATTTTGTGAATATTTTTGTATTAAAATAAAATGTTTTTATTATGTTCCGTTACAATTGTGTTCTGATTTTTACCATTTAAAGTTGTTTGGTTACTAGTAGTTAGATTTTTCACTTGTCTGAGAAAAATAATATAAACTTAGGTGAAAAATATGTTAACAAACACTATATATTATAGATATATGGAAATGAATAGGAGTTCTAGATGTTTTAGTGTTTGAAATACATCCTAAGATGGATCATTTATTCTTCCTATTCTGAATATACTCTTATTTGGATAATCATTTCCTAATATTTGTTGAATGGTATAAACATATGGTATATATATATTTCAATGTATATTTTGGCTTCAATTGGTAGTTACATTTCTCACTTGTATGGATGAAAGAATATAGAGCTAGGTTAGAAATCTATAGACAAATATGATGTAATTTTATTAAACCCTTCTCCCATCGGTAAAGTCTTCAACTTTTGAAAATGTTGTAACATTGAGTATCCTTAGTCACTAATATTGCACCCCCTATGTTAATTAACATAATGAACAAAGCTTACACTAATTAGTTGGATTTAGTGATTTCTAATTTGAAACTTTGAGATTGACCCTTAACTAATGTGATTGTGTGATCTCAGTTCTCATAGCTAGTATTAGGTCAAGAAGGATGATGCCATTTTATTGTTGAGGTTATTATAAATTATGATACCTTCAATGAAAACATCAGGTTTTTGAAAATATTATTTTTTATTCTAATGTTCAATAAATATCTGATCACCTGATTATTTTTATAGTTCACACTTTTTTTATTGGTCATGGGTTGTGTTTAAGTCCTTGCAATTGGTTAGTTAGGTGATATTGCAATTTCTATATCGGTCAATTTGGATTATACAAGAGTTCAAAAAACCACTAAAACCACAGCTTTAATAAGTTTCAAATTGTTCAAGACAGTCTTTTCTAGTAATTGGAAGGTACAACTCATTAATTAGCTTGGTTAATGGAAAGCATGGGAATGTACTGCTAAGATTTTTACATATGAATGATAGTATTTCTCATTGTCAAAAACTTAGTTGCTTCTATATTTGTGCTAGTCCTCAATTGATGAACATAATTTATTATTTTGACTTTAATTGTGCATGACTAAATTCTATCCTTCATTGTGTCTCTCAAGAGCGCTTGTGTCTAGGTATTTTGAGTTTCCAATGATGACTACATTTTTCCTTTCCTGATTTATGATTTGTGTTAGTCCTCGACTGAATCATCTCATTTATCATTTATAACATTCATGTCTCTTGGAAATGATTGTGTGTATTTCATTTTTTCAAGTAGGCCTCATTTTTTACACTAGTAATGTCAATTCACATGATTGAAGGTTTTTAAGGGTGATTTTCATCATTTACACTTTTCTAGAAATTTCTAGGATCAAATTAGGATCAATTTAGGATATTTAATCATCATCAATTTTAATGCAAACATGATTTTTTGGTTGGGTAACTCACCATAGATAATTGGTATAAATAAGGAGCAAGGATAGACTCTTTTAATTGTTCACATTGTACCATTTTTAATATTTTTTAATCTTAGTTTTATAAGTGTTGTATCAGGTTATGGAAGATGATTTATTTATAATATTGGAGTTATTTTATAGCGTGTTACCTCCACCTATGTAATTTTAGAGTTAAGGAGAGATTGATTGGACACAAAGTTGGCAAGGATAGAATCAGAAAGAGTGATAGTGGGGAATAGTTAATGGAGATCAAATCCAAAGAATGCACCCTCAACATTAGGGTCAAAGATAAAGTCAATACTTGAAGGATCATGATGGTTTAGTTGGTAATGAAAGTTTACATAGATGCTTAAAATGTCATGAATTTTAGCATTGGGATAAACACTACCCTAATAAGTCCATAGGCACTGGGAAAGAACTATCCCAATAACTTCATCTAGCTCATGCCTTTCTAGGTTTCATCTTCTTTAGAAAATGATTCCACTTTCATGAATTTGAGAATTGCATTAAGGACTACCCCAATAGCTCCATACATATGTAGTATCACAACCATGGATAGATTAATTCTAGTCAAAGTTAGAATGAGTAGAATTGGAAAGAATGGGAAAAAATCTTCGAATACATTACAACCAAGAATAAACTCATTCATTGTTTGGTGATGTTGAGGATGTTGGTTGTATTTCTTGTTTTGGCAATTTTGCTGGTTCCCTATCCTTTTCTCTATTTTTGGTGTCTTTGAGTCAGTTATCTCTTGTTCCTTGTGGCCTTACCTATGTCAAGTTTTCAGGTTTTCAAGCCTAAACCTAACTAAATTTGCAAAACCCTGAAAACCCTAGGCTATCCAAGTATTAAATGATGAAATTAAACCCTAGGTCATGGCGCTTCTATTTCAAAGTTACTTTTTCCATCCACTTAAGGTATGTGTTTTAATTTAAGTCACCTCGTCGCGTTACCCCAAACGAATATTCCAATCACCTTCCCAACTTCACATTTTCCTTTTGTCGCGTGGTCTCATTCAACTTCAGAATATTCCTTTGGCATTCTAAGACTCATCGATTTCTTCATGTTGGGTAGTCGCAAGATAGTTATGTCATAAAGCTTTACACAGAAGGGACCCACTTCTTAGTCAGGTAATCTCAGGAGATTTTTAACAGTTATGAAAATGTCTTTAGACTTCGTGATTACCTTATGTCTCTTTATCACCAAATCAATCCAAAGTTGAAAGTTAAGCTAAGCCTTCAGTCACGTGGTCTTGATATGGAACGACAGTTAAGAGATTTTGAAAGAGACTATGCGACTGACTGTCTATGATTTGCAGTAAAGTATAGTTGGGATGTCGCCATAAAAAGATGATGACTCAGTTCTCCGTTATGTAATAAGTGAACAAATGACTATGTGACATGTGTCATAAGGTGAGTGGACATTAAGGTTCTATCGCATGGTCGCCAGAAGGATAAAATGGACTCAGCAACAATGAGACTAAGTGCTTTCCCTTCAGTCGCGGTGTCTGAGAAAGATTTAAGGGTATGCATGAACATATGGTGATTAAGCGACGACTGTAGGATAAAGAGATCAGAGGATCTGATGGTGGTCACAAAGTCTAAGAAGAAAAGTTCCCTAAGGAAAAAGTCCTCCTGACTCGGCGATTAAGGTATGTCGCGCAGTCATCAGAAATGGAGAAAGGGCGCGTATAACCGTTATGGTAAAGTTAAATGCTCTGGACTGATATCCTGCGATTTGGCAACTAAGCATTGTCATGTAGTCTTGAGATAAAATTAAACACTCAGTGACAAGGAGATAACTATAAAGGTTAAGCAAGAAAGTTAGTCGCAAGGTCTCAAAAAGAATGGTGAGTTAATCTTAACTGTGCGCAACTATGTTTTCAGTTGGGTCGCGTGATCGCCAGATTGTGACTTAGGTCAGCTAAAGGTAGGAAAATTCATTGTCGCCATGTCTTGAGATGAAACCATGGGTTAGTGATAGAGGCCCGCGAAAAAGATACTTAATGCAGTCGCGCAGTCGCCTGATCCCAAAATTTAAAAAATGGCGGCAGTTTTTTTGACATGACAATATGAATCGCTCGGTAACCAATCACAGGCTTGCATTTTGATCACTGTGAAAAAAGAGTAGCTGAGATGTAAGATAGTTAATGAATTACAATGTGACATGTCAGCTCTGTTAAATGTTATATGATTGTTACGAGGATTCATTTTTGAAAATTTTATTTCCTGTCAACTTCATGCAACTACGGCTAGGTTTTTGTTCAAGTTCACAGCATGTGAAATTAATGAAAGAACTGATGTTTCCAAATTATGAGCTGCGTACTCTGAATGATAGTTATAAGGAGTTGATGGTGCATTCATTTTCATTCACCGTGATTTCAGTTTTCAGAGCCCAAATTGTTAAGTTTTCAGAAAAGAGATATTTTGCTCAAGTTGCAATATTTCCAAAGTTGATCAAAGAGTTCTAAATTTCAGGAAATTGTGTAAGACGGTCAGTTAATCTCTGTGTTAGATTTGTTTCAATATCGGTTAGGAGAAAGAGATTCAGGGTGTTGCAAGTATGAGCGGGGCTATGAGTGTTGCTTCCACAAGTGGAGGAAGTGAGGAGGAGCAAAAAGGAAAGGCAAGTTTCTCTGATGAGTTTCTTCGTCTCCTGCCTAGTTCAATGCAGAATAAGAAGGCCAATGCCAATGTTCTCCTTGATAAGTACAAGGAAATTCAAGATTCTTTTACTCCAGGCATAATAGGTTTCTCCCTTTTCAATTATTTCTATAAAAATTCTGATAAGCCTATCCCAGTATCAAACCCTTGGACCTGTGGTTTGGCTAGGTTACTTGTTCTTGATGTCTTCTTAGATGTAGACCTATTCTTAGACCTAGCCAATCACTATGATGCTTTGACAAAGACCATCAAAGGGGATGATGGCACTGCCCTTTTAATTTTGAATAGGAACTCATTCATGCAGGCTTTTGGCTTGTTTAGCACCATGTCTGCTAAGATTGACATGACAAGGCAGGAGAAGAGGTATAGTTCAAAGCCTAGCATTGCTAAGGGCTTATTGCAGAAACACATGTTGAAAGAAGTAAAAAAGTATTTAGATCCTATGTCAGGGGATAGCCCATATTATTATAAGGATCTACACTTCTACATTAAGTATAACTCTTATGCTTTGTGTAGAGTGCTAGGAAGAGATGGAGATGTAGAAAAAATCAATGCTGGCATCCTGATGATGGTGCTAGACTTACAAGAGGTGCATTCAAGAACCAACTATGATTATATACAACACATAATTGATGAAATGCATGAGGGTTTCATTGCAACCTAGAAAAGACTAAAAAATCCAAAGGAGAAGGAGCCTAAATTCTTGCACTACTCAGTCCTTATGCATCTCCTCTTGTATTTCAATTTTGTAATCATAGATGTCCATAATTTGACTCCCAAAAGATTCTACTAGTCAGCACCAAATCCTATCCAATTTTGGGTGAGGGTTTGGAATTACACTTCTAGGGAGTGTGACTACTATGCTTTTCAGAATTGGATTGTGTATCCAATGGTGCAGAGTCTGGGAACAAGAAGAACAAGAGTCCCATTGAAGATCATACAACTTCTCAGGCCTTGTGATTATAAAGAAAATTGGCCTGGAAATCACAATTGGGGTGATTTCTTCTTGGAGGAAAATTATACCATTATCAGAGTATATGGGTGTATTCACCCACCTCATTTATTACCTTATCATGTGCCTGCAAGAGTGGCTGCAATGGAATTCATATGGCAGCTATTATTAACAGATAATGAGCACTTTGCACCACACAAGAAGGGGA
>MU223550.1:1426856-1439077 GCA_018584345.1 Thuja plicata | reverse complement strand
AGAGAGAGAGAGAGAGAGAGAGAGAGAGAGAGAGAGAGAGAGAGAGAGAGAGATGTAACATCCTATGTTACATGACATGTAATATTAAATAGAAAAGTAAATATATATATGCATGCCTACTTTTTGTATATAATATATTTCCATTATTTCTTCATGTAAAATCCATTCCTTTGCAGGTGAATACTTTCACATACTCTTATTTACCCTTGTCCTTTTATTTCTCATCTCCTTTTAAAAATATGTTCCTTGAAAAATTCCATTCCAAAACATTTCTCCTCAATTTTCCTTGTACAAAAAAATGCAAATTAATCTTGTAATTTTATTTTGAAAAAATGAGAAAATATATAATTATATAAAAATGTAATTAAAATTTTAAAAAAATTGGTTGGCCAACAATTTAGACAAATGCCAACCATTAATATAAGATGTGTTCAAATGAACATGACCATTGCAAAAATATTTGTATTGGATTTAGAGGGTTCATTTGAATACACCCTTGCTTGAAGGTAGCTTCAAATGAAGGTACATGATTTTGTTTGAACCCAATCAAAATGAAGGTGTGTTCAAATGAACTACCTAATTAAGCACGTTTCCTCCTCTTATTGCAAATTTCATATATTTGGCCTTCAATCTTAGGTTGAAGTCTCAAGTCTCACTAATTTCCACAATATAGTAGTAAAACTTGAGGCAAGAGACATTACAAAGGAAATTGAAGAATTTCTTGAAGAAGACAGTACTAACATAGATGATATGATTATTCAAGGTCATATTTAGTTGGACTTATTTAGTCCTATAAAGATGACAAGTCTTGCTTCAGTGGCTCAAACCAAGAATTTTTTTTTTTTAAAACAAACATAAGGACAATGAGCTTTTAGTGCTTGAATTAGATGTGTTAGGAAAGATGATGTTGAACTATTTTCAATATAAGTAAATGGAAAAAGGATATAACAAAGTCCACAATGCATAGATCTTGCAAGAAACTATTAGTGACCACATCCTAAAAATCCACATGTTAGTTATAATAAAATATCACCTAGTACTTACTAAGGAATATTTTGAAGTTTGTGGGTAGCTATATGCCCCCTATTTTGGCTTGCTAATTTGAAAAGGTGAAACATGGAATCATGTTTAACGCGATGAACTGTAAATGAAAGTTGATGATAAATGTTTTCCAAAACCTTCTAAAATGAACTCAAAATTTTTTGAAAGACATCTGGAGAGATAGATTACTGAGTCACGATTCTAATGGCTGTAACGGTGTGAAAATTGGAGCTTTCTAGCTTGATTTATGATGAAATTATTGAACATGAGTATTAATTAAGAAAACTATATGGTAATATTTATGTGCAAAAAGTGCCTAATCCAAAAATTTATAAGTGAGCATATCTTTTGAAAAGTCATTTGTGATATTTACCTTTTTGCATTCTTGTGAAGGAGGAAAGAGAATAAAGGAGAAGATGTCGAGTTGAAATCCACTAGAGTGGACAAGGATGGAGGTTTTGAGGAGAGGAGTGGAGGAGGGTACACCCTTGAATGAGGGATGTCTCAATTCTTGTGCTTGTTTCTTTTCTTTCTAAAATTTATGTGATTCCTTAGTAGACGTACAATGTTTCTTATAGGCATATTAGGATTTTTTTTGTGTCATAAATGTAAAATTTGACCTAGACCAAGCAAGTTGACCTGTACCCAAGAAGTCAACCTATACCTAGGAAGTCAACCTGTACCTTGGATGCTTCTATTTTATGCATTGTTGATTGATTTGATTGGTTAGAGTGATATACTGATGAGATTTATTGATTTGTGATTGCAAGAGCTACTGACATTACGATCTAGCATTACTCTATGAAGAATATGACTTATATTTTTGGATAGTTTTCTCCATTACATCCATAGGAGATCCATCTACTAAGAGATGTAGGGTTATACTAGGTGTATCGCTTGCCATAGATATGATTCCATCGATATATGTTACTAGAACTGATAGAGATATGGGAAGAGGATATGTGTACATTTCATATACCATCTAGAGAGATGACAGTAAAACTGGAGGATTCCTATCAGATCCTACAACTTTGTCTGAGGATAGACAGTGAGACAACAGATAGATAGGAGTGATGAGGAGGTATATAGTGATAATATTTAATGCACCGACCGATCCTAGTTCCACATCTGTAGAGACCAGATCCAGCTAAAGGCCATACTATATGTGAGAGCTGAGGTACCCTTGATCAATAAGATCATACTGTGCACTGTTACTACTATGGTGAATCCTGATATGAAGGGGACAATATTCTCTACACCTATGAAACACATAGTATGATAGATGGAGAGATATCAAGTGGTATACTTGTGGGGTAGGAGTATGCTATCCCACATATACTAAAAACTCAATAAGTTTGTGAGATATTAGAGACACAGCCTCGTGGTATGCACACTTCTGTAAATATGGATGTTTGAGCACATCACATACACCAGACTAGTGGGATATCTAGTGGATTGAGAGTTAGTGGCACCATGGGAATTTTCTTATCTTTTGAGTTTTATGTGGCAGTTTAGAGATAAACTATAATGGAGGGTCACCCTAGACCACTTACCAGGTATAAAGATTGTGTGGAGACCATACAGGCACATGCTAGCATGGAGAGATACAGATGTACATATGAGATGTATGTAGAGATTTATATTCTTAGAGGGGAGGCATGATTACATAGTAGTGACTACTATTTTGATAGATCTCTATGATAGTTTGGTATTCAATAGGTTCCTCCCACACATGTGCCTTGATATATTTAGGGATAGAGACACCAAGAGAGGCCTGAGATAATACCACAACCAGAATTTGATTGTGTAGATGTGAATTTTTTTTATGGAGATAAGGATATCAATGTGGAACCTACAGTAGAGGATGCAAGCATATCTAGACATTACCTCTAATATTCGAGTGTGGAAGGAGCTAGGCCCATCCTCCTAGTAGCCTACCCCACCAGAGATCTAGGGTTGTTCTATAGAGCATAGCATGGAGTATCCAGGGATGGAGACTATGATAATGATGATGAGGATGTTGTTGACACATCTGATGATGATGATACAACACAAGCAGCAGAGGATATGAAACATGATGAGAAATGATGAGACATAGGGGAGGAGCCGATATTTATAGTAGAGGTTATTCCACTATGGTCATGAATATTGAGGCCTTCTTCAAAGATACCTCCCATGAGGGATACCAGATATAGAGAGGGCAGAGAGACTAGCTAGTATGTGCCCCAGTAGTATCTTGGGGGAAGGAGCCTATGTACCCAGCTACTAGCGACCCTAGATACCAGGAGGTAGATCCAGGTATGGATAGATCAAGATGTTAATAATTTGAATATATATCTATGTATATGAGATATGATTAATATTATGCATGTTACAACTGTTCTCGAGGAATGAAGATACTTTGTGAATAATGTCTTAAGGGACATGACTATAGAATTGAGGGTACCATCACCCTCATAACATAGATATGAGGCACAATGGGATCCTAGTATATACATGGATATATTTCCATTCATGCCATTGTTGGTTCCTTTTCTTGTTGATTTTTGGATACCTGCAGCTCAGGTATGTTCCTCTATAGACCCATGCGATGATTCTACAAGAAGAGGAAGCAATATTCAACAAGGTCCTAAAACCTTCTACACTTTGAGCTCCACAAACTCAAGTGTGTATTACCTATCTTCTTCTTTTCAAACTATAACAACTTTATATGAAGGAAAGAATGGTGGATGTAGTATAAAACCAGTAAATTGTAATAATTTTTATGAAATTGGATGAGAGCCACAAATCTAACATGTCAAACTAGTGCCCTATCTAGTGGGTATGGTGTCACTTTAAATGAAAATACTCTTAAATAAAAAAATTCATCAAATTTAAATCCTACAAATGATCACTGGACTTGACTATGCCTTACATACTCAATTCACACTTCCTAGAAGAAGATGTAATCATCCAATTCGATTCAATCCTTTAATCAATGAAATTCTCTAAGGATGTTTAATTCTATCTAAAAGAAGCCCTAAAGCAATTAGACTCTCTTCCTTATAGAGTGATGGATTGAAAGTCCTTAACAATCAACCTAAATGAGTACAAGAAATCAAACTGAAGACATTACAATTCAATAACAATTCACAAAATGCAAGGAGACACAGACAAATCTTATTGATAAAACATCTAAACATGAAAAATTAGAGCCAAAAGACTAGCGATAGTCTTAATTTAACATGCAGAGCTTACAAGCCTTGTTGTGGAATAAAATTCCATCCATCCAATAAATAGTCTTGAATATTATTTTATAGGAACAAGAATGCTACAAGCTTTGGACCATTTAGGGTTAGGGTTTACAACCAATCAAGTCAAGTATTTAATTCTGATTGTCAAGTTGAAACCCTATCTCTCTTCAATCTGTGATAATATGATCTAATCTAGAAATTAGCCACCATAGTCCATGGATGTGAGTGCAGTACCCTAAAGTCAAAGAATTATCAAGAATGACTCTGAAAGTAGCTCACATAAATGCAGAAATGACCAGCACCTCTAAATGAATTTATCCTCTGATAAAAAAAAAATTTGTCAATTCTGGACATAAATACATGTTGGCATATTAGATTTATATTCCTCTGGTCTTCAACAACTGTTCAAATTTGATCCATAAGATCAGATCACAACATTTATAATGTTGAGATTAAAATATCAGTCGACCAACATGAAACCCTCTGAGAAAGTATTTAAATATTTGAATTTCAGTTATAAAGGCTACAGGTGGCATGAACAACAATTTAGATGGCTGAGATTAAAACTTATCATAGTTTTAAAATATATCCGTTGATAGTCTGTAGGTTACACGGGCTTAGAATCAGATTAGACACATGGCAACATAGTGTAATGCCTTAATGAGTAGATCTTGTGTAACTTTACCTTGAGCCATTATGCCGCTCGTCAGATATGTTAAAAATTGTCTTCACTATTATTAATCCTTGTCCTCGACTTCTAGCCAGTCTCTAACTTTGGCTTTATGTCTATATTGCATGACTGTGTAATCTCCAAGTCGCTAGACTATTTAACTAACCCTAGATCTATTCTTAGATTTCACAACAACCACAAGATCCTTGTTGCATCATTGAACCTCACTTAATCTTGAGAGATATCTGTACTTGACCATTTCATTTTGAGATGAAATACAAACCACATGATCAATGTTGCATCTATGTTTCAGACTTGATCTCAGACAACCCATGCTTAACTTTGTCCTGACTCAGGTTCATCTTGAGATTACATGACTGAAGGAAACTCAAAATTTCAAGAAAATTTATTAACCTCTAGTTATATTTGGAGATCTAGCATGATCTACATCAATGGCCATGATCCTATTCATGCAAACCCCACCTTAATTCTGACTTACCTTTCTTATCCATGATCAAATCTGGAGATTGCGTAACTGCATAAAATCTCTAAGTCACCAGAACATATCACTTAACCCCAGGATTGTTTTGATATCACGTGCAGGCCCTCCAATCTATCTCATCATCTATGGTTTTGATTTAAATTATTCTAGTCCATCTTAACTTTACCTGAGTCTAGAATCAATTTGGAGGTCATGCGACTGAAAAAATATGTAAGTCGCCAGAACATATCCTAACCCCAAAATTTATTTAGAGACTTCATGCCATCAAAAAGATCAATGATGTGCATTTAATCTCACAATATGTTGGAAATATTTTTTAGAAAGCTACAATGGAAACAATTATTGTTTTGTCATTGATGTTAAACCCTAACTGGTGAGACTATTTCTATCTATTTGAGTACCATATCTATTCATTGATGGAGGAGATTTAACAAGAAGACCAAGAGGAATGGTTGAGTTATGAGGAATTACAAAGGGTACTTTATCAGTTTGCACATTGGAAAAGTGATATGTTGTTTATCTTTCATTGACAGTGTACTGAGAACAGTTTGTGTCGAGCAAAGTTTTGTGTTGGCCAAGCACCAGTGTGTGTGTCGAGCATATTTTCTTATAGGTTCCGAGCATCGGTAAATTGCCAAGAAAGTTGTGTCGGCCAAGCAACAGTATTTTGATGATTGATGAGATTTAAGATCTTTAGCCGACATCGTTGATTTTATTGGGATGTGTAAAGTTAATTAAGGATAAGCATGTCTGATCTACACTATGTAAATGCATGGGTAACCGTAATTAATGCATGGATCAAATATTTAATTGGTGATTGTATTGGAGAAATAAATTAAATGTAATGATGGAAAGATCCATTGGATCTGACCTAACCTAAGATCTATGATCTTGATTAAGCGGAAAAAAGATGTATCTGACCTAGTTGGAGAGGTATATGATAACCTCAAGTAGTTATTAATGAAAGGATAGTGAAGACAACTATGTATGCAATGTATGCAAGAGGTTTGCATGGTTAATTGACTGATTGGCATGATCAAAGGAAAGAAGGATGAGAAGAGAAGTAGAGAGAGATTGATTGAAAAATTCCCAAGTAGATCTGGATATTGAGATGAGAATGGAGGCCACTTAGTGAATTAGCATAAGAGCTGAATTGGATCTAGATTGCAAAGTAAGTTGTATGAATCAGATCAAACTTGTTGATTACTTTCTGACCATTGTATCAGTTAAAATCCTTTAACTAGGTTGACCTAACAGTCATTGTATAAATCCTTTGAGCAAGGTGACATTCAGATTGGAATGTTAGAAGTCCTCTAACAAGGCCACTCCTGACAGGGTCTTTAAATCCTTTAACTAGGTCACATTTAGCAATGTGTTTTTTAACCTTTAACAGGGTTGGCTCTTAACATGGCATCACTACAAAAGAGTGAAAACTTGATAGCATGTTATTGGTGGTTTTTCCCAAATTGGGTTTCCATGTTAAATAATGGTGTCAACTTGTGTGAATGTTTATATTGTGTTTTAATATTAAGTTTTGGCAAGCTTATTTCATCTGAACAGTAAACTAATACTTATATTATTGACCTATGTTATCACTGCTAAACAGATCTGAGTTGTTTAATTTGGTATAAAGTTTTAATGGGAACATCTATACCCATGGATAACTAATTCACCCCCCCTCTCAGTTATTCTAAATTCATTCTAACAATTGGTATCAGAGCTTAGGTCTCTTGAAAAAGTTTGAAGGTACTTGGAGCAAAAGATCAAGATGTATAAAAGGGAGGTACCAAAGTTGAACAAGGACAACTTTGCAGCATGGAAAAGTTTGATGAAATTTCATTTGGCTGGTGTTGGTGATTCTACTAAATGTCTTGTTGATCAAGAATATGTAGCCCCTACAGGAGCTCTCAATGTTGCACAGTTAAGAGAAAAGAAAGAACATAATCAAGCAATGTTGGAGATTGCATCATCCTTGAACTATCATGAGTTTGAAGACATAAAGGATTGTACAAGGGAAAATAAAATGTGGGATACTCTTGAAACCATCTGTGGAGTTGACACAAATGTGCTAAGAGCCAAATTTGAAAGCTTGAGAGGTAAGTTTGATGAAATGAAAATGCAAGAAGGGGAAAATATAGTTTCATATTATGGTAGGATAAAGGAAGTTGTAAATGCTATTAGAGGAGCTAAAGGAACCATTGATGATAATACCATCATGGGCAAGGTACTGAGAACACTTCTTCCTATTTATGCTATTAGAGTATCTACAATTCAAGAATTGAGATGTACTCCTAACAACAATTTGACTTTGGAAAGCTTGGTAGGTAGACTTACTGCATTTGAGATGTAAAATTTTGATAACTATACTCCACAAGCCATTGAATCTACATTCAAGTCCCATATGGTCCTCAACAAATCAAAAAAAGGAAAGAAATGTGTGGATAGTGATAGTGAAACTTCTGATGATGATCTAGAAGAACTTGAGACACTTAAGGCAAGAAGACTATCTAGAGGAAAAGGAAAATTCAAAGGTAAACTTCCTATTATTTGTTTTTCATGTAATAAAGTTGGTCATATTGCTGCAAGATGTCCTGATAAGAACAAAAAATATGAGAGAAGAGACAACAAGTATAAATATAGAAAGGATGACCAAGACTTCAGGAAGTATAAGGATTACAAAGACAAAGGTAAGAAGTCCTGCTATACAGCTGAAGAAACTTCTGACAATGATTCTAAAAAATCTGATGAAAATGATATAGAAGTTGTGTATGTTGCAATGAAAGATGATTCTAACGACGATGATGAGAAAACAACACTAATTTCTTATATAAGTAAAGGTGATCATTGGATTATTGACAGTGGTTGTTCACATCACATGACTAGTGATAAAGACAAATTTGAAACCTTAGATCAGTGTAAAGGTGGTTATGTTAAATTTGGAAATGATACACCATGTCATGTTAAAGGGAAAGGATCAATTTAATTAACTAACAAAATCAGATGTGATGATGTATATTGGGTTGATGATCTTAAGTATAACCTATTGAGTGTTTCATAGCTGAATACTTTTGGTTACAGAGTTGAATTCCATCACAAGAAAGTGAAGATATATGATGCTAATGGAGAATTAGTTGGGGGTGGTGAGAAAACAAAAGGTAACTTGTTCTATCTAGATTTAGCTGATGAGACATGCTTGTTTGCACAATATAATGATGTTTGGTTATGACATAAAAGGTTGTGTCATGTAAACTTTGATAACTTGGTAAGCATAATAAAACTGAAAAAGGTTAGAGGGCTGCCTAAGTTAAAGAAACCTGAAAATGCAATGTGCAAGCAGTGTCAATTAGGAAAGATGACTAAATCTAGTTTCAAAATCAAAACTCATACTTTTGAGAATATTCTAGAACTGGTTCATACTAACCTTTGTGGACCTATTGGTGAGAAAAGTTACTATGGAGACAAATATTTTATCTTATTTGTTGATGATTAATCTAGAATGATGACTATTATGTTTCTTAAAGAAAAATATGATGCATTCCAGTTGTTTAAGTGGTACTTGGAAAAAGTTGAAAAGGAGACAGGTAAAAATCTGAAATGTCTAAGATTTGACAGAGGAGGTGAGTTTATTTCTAATGAGTTCATCAAGTTTTGCAATGATAGAGGGATAAAAAGACAAATGTCCACACCTAGGACTCCACCACAGAATGGTATAGCTAAAAGAAGAAACAAATCTATCATGGATTGTGCCAGAACACTAATAATAGAGAAAAATGTTGCATAGAAATATTGGAGAGAAGCTGTAAGTACATCAGTTTATACCCTAAATAGAGTACAAGTCAAGAAAGAAAGAAATGAAGAAGAAAGCATGACTGATCCTGAGAGTTAGAAATCATTCACCTATCCTAATGAGGTATATTCTAACAAATTACCTGAGATTGAAACTAAAGTTGCCGAGCAATAGTCTGCACCTATCGAGTCACAGAACAAAATTGTTGGGCAACAGGAGGTGACTGCCGAGCTATCTGATGGAGATGCAGATTCACAGTTTCAACCTGAATTGAAGATGAATGATCAATTTAAATCACATAAAGAACCTACTCTGGAAAAGTATGTTAGAAGGCACCATAAACCTGATCAAATCATAGGAGAAACATATTCTACAGTCATGACAAGAGGCAAATTGAGAGAAGATACCTGCTTGTTATGTGATTTTGAGCCGAAAACAATAAAATATGCTTTAGACAATGAATATTGGATTCAAGCCATGAAAAAAGAAATTGAACAAATTGAAAAGAACAATACTTGGACACTTGTACCTAGGCTGAATGATAAAAATGTAATTGGTACTAAGTGGGTATTCAGAAACAAGCTGAATGAGCATGGACAGGTAACAAGAAATAAAGCTAGACTGGTATGCAAGGGTTATGCACAAGAGGAAGGAATTGATTATGGAGAAACATTCACCCTAGTTGCAAGATTAGAAGGTTTCAGAACCTTACTTGAATATGCAGCCTATAAATGATTTAAATTCTATCAAATGTATGTGAAGTCAACATTTCTAAATGGAATATTAGAAGAAGTCTAAATTGAACAAGCTGATGGATTTGTTGAACCAAGCAGAAGGAATATGGTTTTCAAGCTACACAAAGCACTATATGGACTAAAGAAAGCACCCAGAGCATGGTATGAAAGATTACACAACTATCTAAAGAAGATTGGATTTGCATGAACAAATGATAACAACAATCTGTATTTGAAGATAGAGCAAAGCAAAGGTACTTTATTAGCTGAAATTTTTGTTGATGACATTATCTTTTGTGGACAAGATATGTTATGCCAAGCATTTGCAAAGGAGATTTAAACTAAATTTGAGATGTCTATGTTTGGTGAGATAAAAAAATTTGTTGGCTTAGAAATATATTAGGTGAAGAATGGTATCTATATTACTCAATCAAAATATGTCAAAGAGATAATAAAAACTTTTGGAATGGAAGATTCAAAACCAGTGAGTTCACCCATGGCTATTGGACAAAAGTTAACAAAAAATGATGAGACAAAAGAATTAAATCAAACACTTTACAGATCAATTATTGGAAAGTTGCAATATGTTGTACACAGTAGACTTGATATTGCATTAGCTATTGGTATTGTTGCTAGATTTTCTACCAATCCCAAAGAAAATCATATGATGGTAGTAAAAAGGATTCTAAGATATTTGAAAGGAACAAATGACTATGGTCTGTATTATAGAAGAAATGAGAAATTTGAACTTAGAGTTTATACTGATTCTGACTGGGCTAGAAATGTAGATGACAGAAAAAGCACCACAGGAGGAGCATTTCTTTTGGGAAAAAGATTAGTTTCATGGACAAGCAAGAGATAGAAATGCACCTCACAATATACAACTGAAGCTAAGTATGTGGCAGTAGTAGTTAATTTCTCTAATATTGTGTGGTTGAAGATACTACTGAAAGGTATGAAAGAAGAGATCACAAAACCAATTTTCATATATTGTGATAACACAAGTGACATTAATATTTAGAAGAACCCTGTAATGCACTCTAAGACAAAGCATATAGCTAGCAAGTATCATTACTTGAGGGAGCTAGTTCAAAAGAAGGAAGTGAGACTGGAATATGTGAACACTAAGGAACAGTTAGCAGACATAATTACAAAGGCACTACCCAAGGATGCTCATGAGTATCTGTGAGGTAAATAGGGGGTGATTCCCCTAACTAAAGCTAATTAGTTCATAATGGTCTTGTTGCATCAAATGTTATCATTCAACATATTTTTCACATTGATGCACATGCAATCACACTTTAGGATGCTGCCTAAAGTTGTGAAAAGATAGACAAGGATAGTAAAAGAGTATCAGTCATAAGAAAGATGATAGGAACAACATGATACATAGTTTAGAATAGAAGAATCTGCATGATGAAGATGTCAACATCTTTGGCATTGTTTTCAAAGAGGGAGAAGTTTACTGAAAGAGGGAGAATTATACTGAGAAAGATACAGGGAGAGTTTACTACTTAGAGGAAAAGAGATTGATGAACATAAACAGAAAGATATCAGTGTGATTACAGACACAGAGGGAGTAATGTTTTACAGATGAGAATCAGAATGAAGCTAAAGACATTAATGAAAATTTTTTCATACAAGGAACACATGCACTTTTTGGATTGTATGGTAACTATGTTTGCAAGATCATTATTTTATTATTTTGTGTTGCCATCAACGCCAAAGAGGGAGATTGTTGAAAATATTTTTTGGAAATCTATAATCGAAACAATTATTTTTTTGTCATTGATGTCAAACCTTAATTGGTGAGACTATTATCTATTTGAGTACCATATCTATTGATTGATGGAGGAGATTTTAGAAGATGACCAAGAGGAATGGTTGAGTTATGAGGAATTACAAAGGGTACTTTATCAGTTGGCACATTGGAAAAGTGATATGTTGTTTATCTTTCACTGACAGTTGACTGAGAACAGTTTGTGCTGAGCAAGGTTTTGTGTCGATCGAGCACCAATCTGTGTGCCGAGTATATTTTATTATAGGTGTTGAGTGTCAGTAAATTGCCGAGAAAGTTTTGTGTTGGCCAAGCAATAGTATTTTGATGATTGATGAGGTTTAAGATCTCTGGCTGACATAGTTGATTTTATTGGGATATGTAAAGTTAATTAAGGATAAGCACATTTGATCTACACTATGTAAATGCACGGGTAACCATAATTAATGCATGGATCAAAGATTTAATTGGTGATTG
>MU223550.1:1397544-1426806 GCA_018584345.1 Thuja plicata | reverse complement strand
TTGATCTACACTATGTAAATGCACGGGTAACCATAATTAATGCATGGATCAAAGATTTAATTGGTGATTGTATTGGAGAAATAAATTAAATGTAATGATGGAAAGATCCGTTGGATCTGACCTAACCTAAGATCTATGATCTTTATTAAGTGGTAAAAAGATGTATCTGACCTAGTTGGAGAGGTATATGATAACCTCAAGGGGTTATTCATGAAAGGATAGTGAAGACAATAGTGTATGCAAGAGGTTTGCATGGTTAATCAACTGATTGGAATGATTTAAGAAAAGAAGGCTGAGAAGAGAAGCAGAGAGAGATTACTTGAAAAATTCCCAAGAAAATCTAGAGTTTGAGATGAGAATGGAGGCCACTCAGTGAATTATCATAAGAGCTGAATTAGATCTAGATTGCAAAGTAAGTTGTATGAATGAAATCAAACTTTCTATTTACTTTCTAACCATTGTATCAGTTGAAATCCTTTAACCAGGTTGACCTAGCATTCATTGTATAAATCCATTGAGAAAGGTGACATTTAGATTTGAATTTTCTAAGTCCTCTAACAAGGCCACTCCTGATAGGGTATTTAAATCCTTTAACCAGGTCACATTTAGCAATGTGTTTTGTAACCTTTAACAGGGTTGGCTCTTAACAGGGCATCACTTCAGAAGAGTGAAAACTTGATAGCATGTTATTGGTGGTTTTTCCCAAATTGGGTTTCCACAATAAATACTGGTGTCAACTTGTGTGAATCTTTATATTGTGTTTTACTGTTAAGTTTTAGCAAGCTTATTTCATCTGAACAGTAAAATGCATACTTAGATTGTTGACCTATGCTATCACTGCCAAGCAGATCTAAGTTGTTTAATTTGGTATAAAGTTTTAATGGGCACATCTAGACCTGTGGATAGCTGACTCACCCCCCTCTTATTTATTCTAAATTCATTCTAGCACAATATACTTGTACCTCATCAAATCCTCCCAAGATTACACACCATCCCCAGATCTTGATCTACATCAATGGTTCTCGCCTAATCTTGAGAGATATCTTTTAACCCCAGGTGCATTCAGAGATTCAACAACCAAATAGGAAAATTAACCCTGCCTTGACCATGATTACATTACGAGATTATGTGACTGAAGGGATCTCTACATTGTGAGATAAAAACTTAACATTTGAGTTTATTTTGAGATCTCACACCAAGCACATGATGAAAACAAGATCCACGATCAACGCTAGATTTCAAGAAATATTATGACATCATCAATACATTTTGAGATTAAACACTAGCCACTCATCTCGATCCTGATCTATGATCCTCACCAAGTCTCACAATATTTTTGTACTCGATAAATTGTTTATGAGATGATTCAGGATTAATCTCGAGATTCTTAAATTAACCCTGAATCCATCTAGAGATCTCGCAACTGAAAGAAAAATTGCAAACCCTACTTTGACCTTGGGTCAATCTAGAGATTGTGTGAATAACTAAGTCTCAAAATCACCAAAAGAAAATCTTGGCTCAGGGTTTGCTCAGAGATTACATGTGAGCCAGAGGATCTAAAACAAGATCAACGATGCGCATGAAATTTTGAGATAGAAAAATCATATTCCATTTTTTTATAGATTAAGAGACTACAAGCCTGCACCAAGTCGCTAGATAGAAAGGAATATTCGGTCTTTGTTACGTGACTAGGAGATAGACTTAAAAGAGAAAAAATGCACATGGGATTTTTTGGGATTTTAAGTGGCTCGAAAAGGTAACCTAAAATTAAAAACTGCCATGAAGGATTTAGGTTTTTTGGACCAACGAATAGGAAATTTGAAATTAGGGCTTGGGGATAGAGCAATAAATAGAAAATTTTCATGAATTAGACCAAAATTTCTTGCAGATTTTAGTAGTGATAACATAGGCTCCAACTGGGTAAGGTTGAACCAAGTTCAACACTAGAAAACCAACACTTTTGGGAAGAGAAAACCAACTCAAAAAATGAAAAGCCACTATAGACAGACCAAAACATGAGAAAATAAAGAAGGAAAATATTTACAAATATATACAGCAGTGTGCATGACCAAAAAATTAGGAAAATAATGGCTTTAAGAAATGCCCATGCATAGGTAGATCTTGTATCTCACCAGTAGGAGTTTGTAGAAAGTTGGATTCTTTTCCATGTAACTCATGCACAACAAATGGTCCTAACCATAAGGACTCAAAATTTCCATGTTTTCCCTTATCCTCAATCCTTGGATTCTATTGGAGCACCATATCATTCACCTGAAACTTTCTTTTCGATGCTCTCTTATCAAATAAATACTTGGATTGGTCTTAGATCTTCTAATTCTACAATTTTTCTTCATTTCTTATCTCATCCAGTTGTACCAACTGCAACATTCTGTTCTTCATTGGCTCAATTACTTCTATGTCCTCATCTTGGATGAATTTTTACACTGGTAACAAATTGTTTAATGGAATCCTAGCTTGTGTTCCATAAACCAATTCAAAAGTAGATACACCTATAACTCTTTTCATTGTTACCCTATCAACCCACAAAGCCAACTTAAGATTTGAATTCCAAGTGTTCTTATTTTTTTCAAGTGTTCTTTTGATAATCTTCATGATGCTCTTATTGCTAGATTTTGCTTGCCCATTTTGCTGTGGCTGATATGGTGAAGAATAGGAGATCACAATACCATACTGATCACACAATTCTATGAATTATTCAGACCTAAAGCACCTAGCATTATCCATTACTAGCTTGATGGGCACACCAAACCTAGTCAAGATATTGTCTATTAGAAAATCAATGACCACCTTGATGGTTTTCCTCTTGGTTGGTATAGCCTCAACCCACTTTGTAAAATAGTCTATGGAAACAAGGATCCAACTGTGATTCCCTCTTGACTTCTCTGAAAATTCACCAATAAAATCAATGCCCCATTGGAAAAAAGGGACTTCAAGTGAAATTAGATTGAAAGGAAAATCCCCTTAATACACTAGCTTCTTTGAAAATATTTGACAAGCCTCACACTTCTACACAAAATGATGAGTATCCTTGAACAAACAAGGCCAATAATAACCAGCTCTAAGTATCTTGTGTGCATTTTTCTTTTCTAAATAGTGGCCTCCACAAACAGTACTATGTATCTCCGTTAAGACCTTCTCAGACTAAGTCTTATCAAGATAAAACAAAATAATTCCATCTATATTTTTCCAATATAAGTCTCCCTGTATTAGTGCATACTTGTGACTCTTAAATCTGAGAGCCCTTCTTTGATTTTATGTCATCTCCTCAGGACATTTATTATTCTTCAATAAATAAACAATATTAGCATACCATGGTTGCATCTCAATGCTAGTTGGAATCTCATTTTCTTGCACATTGTTTACTTGGGTAAGCTCCATGTTTGAATCTTTCATGAGCTTTGCAAGTCCCAAGCCTCTAACTAATTTGGTAATATGTATCTTTAGATCAAATTATTGTATTCTATTGATCCATCTGCACCTCTTTCCAGTGACCTCACTTTGAGAATATCCTTGATTGCACCATGAGGCACATAGGAAACCACCTTAGCACATAATAAATAAGGCCTAAAATCCTTGAGTTCCTTAACTAAGGCATAAGCTTGCTTCTCCATAATTTCATAATTCAACTCACCTTCCTGCAAGGATTGCTGAAAAATGCAATTGGATGCTCATATCCCTCCTTGTCCTTTTGTAACAACACAGCAACAATGGTATGGAATGAAGCAAATGAGAAAATAGAAAAAGGAAACTCATAATTAGGAAATTTTAATACTGGTGCTTCCTGAATTGCCAGTTCCATTCTCTCAAAATCCAGTTGAGCTTCTGGATTCCAAGCATATTTAACATCTTTCTTTAACAACTTGGCATTAGGTTTTATGATCTCTGAAAATTTAACAATGAACCTTCTTACAAAAAAAATTTAGTCCAAGAAAGATTGGACACCTTTGATGTTCTTGGGAGGAGTCAACATATTAATAGCTTCAATCCTCTTTGGATCTATTCTTAATCCTTCTTTGGATACTATATGCCCTAGTAACTTTCGCTCTGAAACAACAAAATGACACTTCTTTGGATTAAGAGAAACTCCAAACTCCAAAGGCTTACCAAATATATTTTCAAGATGTCTGCAATGGTCCTCTACCCTTTTTGAATATCCAGTAAGATCATCTTGATAGACAACCATAATTATATTTATGAATTCCTTGAAATATGAATATGGTTTTTTCCTTATGAAATATGAAAATGGTTTTTTTCCTCATTTCAAACAAACAGACCCCCAAGATCATGTGAGAGAGTTTTGCACACTTAGCATGGAGTTCATCCATGAGGAGATTTACTTAATGAGGTTATTTCCATGAAGTTTTTGGGGAAAATCTATGTAATGGTTCTCAAAGTTGCCACCCGATATTAGGACATTTGAGGAATTAATCTCAAATTTTATCCAACAATACTCTTACAACATAGAACACAAAGTGACAATGTTGTATCTTTTTAATAGTAAGAAAAGAAGTGGAGAACCTTTTATAACATTCATCCAATGATGGAGAAGGATTTTTTCTAGGTATCCTCAGCCTATACTAGAATAAGAAAATATGAAAAATTTATAAATAATTTTATCCCTGAACCCAGGGATTTAATCTTCAATTACAATGTCCACCCACCTTTTACAAAATGGTAGAAAATGCCATGAAAATTGAAAATGTTAAGGTCAAAAATGGGGAAATTAAACTTTATAAGTTTACCAAAGGATCATCATACACCAACACCCATCTTTAACAAAATGGTAGAAAACTCCATGAAAATTGAAAATGTTATGGTAAAAAAGGGGGAAATTAAACTTTATAAGGATACCAAAGGATCATCATTAAACAACAACAACAAAAATGATAAGTCAATATTTTGGAACAAAAAAAAATGTAGTGAGTGATGGCATTGTTAATCATGCAAAACCTAAGATACCGGTCTTGAATCTCACTAACAACATTCCTAAGACTAATAAAGAGACAAATAAACCAAAGGCAACATCTTCATATCCACTAAGAATAAAATTCACTCTCTTGGGAGAGCTTCTTGAGATGGCTTTGCAAATACTTCTCACAAACAAGGTGATTTTTTTACTCGAGGAAAAAGAATTTGAACCCTAAGTGAAACCCAAAAGGTTGAATGATGCTCATTTTTATGAATATCACCAAAATAAAGGAGATAGAACCAATGATTGTATGCGGTTAAAACATGTGATCCAAGACTTCATCGATAAAGGCGTTATCACAGTAGAAGGTCACAAAACTAATGATGAACATACCACTTTCCAGACCCCTTTTCCAAACTATGATAAAGGAGAATTATCAGAAAAATCCCAAGGGCGTAAGTTCAATTACACTCGATCACATGATAACATCATTCAACATCTTGAGCCATATGAGAATACTATCAATTTTATTGTTATTAAGGAAACACGTGAGAATGTTGAATCATCCAGTTCTATCACAAGAAGTCAAGGAAAAGACACATTAAAAGGGGTAATTTATAAGTCAATATCCACCTCACCACAATACTAATGACATGTAATTGATTGAATGTTTAAGGATGTTAAGTTGATGATCATGCAAGGCATTAAATCAGTTAATGTATTGTATTGTCATTGATGTCAACTTGATATAATATGTATGGTCATGGAAATATTGCCAAAGAATTCAAAGAATGGATGAATCAAAGGTTATGCTATCAGTAATGCATATAAGTCAAGTATTCACTAAGTGACTATATACATCAATGGATAGATTAAAAGAGAAAATTCACAGTGTTACCCAACAAGAAAATGCACAGCATTACTGACGAGAAAAGTCAAAGTGTTGCCCGAACAAAAAAATACGGAGTAACCTGACAGATAGAATTATAGTGTTGCCCGATGGAAAAGACAAGGACGAAGATCCCGATGACAACTGAAGTCACACTGAAGGAACAGTCATTTATCACTAACAACTAACTGAAGTGTTGACCGACATAACAAAGAGTTCAGAAATGAAAAAATGCTTAGCTGTCAAGAAGCTAAAGATAGAATTAACTGATACTTATCATTCTTTTAATCATCTAGATAAAGCCAGAGATAAGTAAATTGATTTAAAGCTGATTTGTCTAGTTGGCAAGAAGATCTCTTTGAGATAAAATTGGAGTTTTCTTTAAATCTAATTGGCGAGAATTATGGATCACGCCAAGAATCAAGAAAGCCAAGAAACGGTGAATCATGTCTATAAAGAGACAAACCTAATTCATTATTAAAAATGTGGGGTGAAGAGAAAAAGAGGAAATATGCTAAAGAGATTCTGAAGGAGAAGAAAGTCTTCTTTCAGACCTGATCAACAAGCTGAGGAAAGAGCTAGATTATGTAGACACCGAAAAATAGTGAGACAGGATCATAGAGCAGAATAGTGTGGAGCAAAGTTATTGAATTGATTATATTGATCAGAGAGGTAATGCACTTACAATAGATCTAGAAATCTGCAACTCAAGTTGTATGTGTGAACATATCATTAATGTTTTAGTTTAACCATTGAAGCATCAAGTCTCTTAACCAAGTAGGAATTAAAAGTCTTTTGTAATTGAGATACATCCCAAGGAGTATCAAAAATTTTGATCGTAGAAAGTAGCATTGGATATGCCCGATACCTATTGATAGGCCAAGTAAGTTTTTGATCAAGGATGGTAGCATTAGATTCCAGATACTAGGTGAAAAACTATATTTTAAATCCTCTAACAAAGTCACACCTAATAGTGTGTTTGTAACCTTTAACAGGGTTGGCTCTTAACCGAGCTCACTTCAGAAGAGTGAAAATTTGGGGTACCAGTCCCAGTGGTTTTTCCCTTAACAGGGTTTCCACTTTAAAAATCCATGTGTTATGTGTTTATGTTTCATTACTTTACTATTTTACATTTCACATATTAAATTCTAGATTGATTGGTATACTCCAGCTATTTACTATGTTTCGGTAAATGAAAGACTGCTTATCAGTAAACATATAGAAGAAGTATTTACAAAGCATTCTGACAAGTAGTAAATTGTTATAAGTATTTTAAGTCATTCATCTTGTAGGACTGAGTATAACTGAAAGCTTAAAAGAGGTAATAAGTTTTAAGGGTTGATTTAAGGATTAATTTTTGAGGCCACTGATTCACCCCCCCCCTCAGTTATTACTAACAATTGGTATTAGAGATTTTGTGCTTAGAAGGAAGTTTTCAAGACCTAAGCTAAAGATCACAAGATGAACAGACGAGATGTGCCCAAGTTGAACAAAGAAAATTTTTCTTCATGGCAGAGCAGAATAAGACTCCACTTATTAGGTATTGGAAATGATGGTACTCAATACTTAGATACTGAATATATGTTTCCCATAGGATCACCCACAGTTGAAAAATGAGGGATAAGTATGAGCACAACTGCATGATGATAGAGCTTTCTTTCTCACTCTCAGATACTGAATTTGAAGATGTCAAAACCTGCAAGACTGCAAAGAAGATGTGGGAAAAATTGATGCTTGTACATGGTAGTGACAATAATGTTTTGAGAGCCAAGGTAGAAAGCCTTAGAAGAAATTTTGATGATCTCAATATGAAATAAGGTGAAAACATCACACAGTACAACACAAGAATCAAAGAGGTAGTCAATTCTATCCGAGGAGTTGGAGGTGTACTAGAAGAAGATACAGTGGTAAGTAAAATTTTAAGAACCTTATTGCCTGCTTATGATATTAGAGTATATTCCATTCAAGAGATGAGAGAAGTACCAAATATACATGTTACTCTAGATAGTTTGATTGAAAGACTGATTTCATTTGAGATGAATAACTTTGATAATAGTGTCTTACCAAACATAGAGTCTGCATTCAAATCTTCTTTGAGAATAAGTAAATCAAGTCATAGACACACTATGAGAAAATATAGTGATAGTGAAAGTGAAGAAGAAGATATTGATGAAATTGAAGAACTTATGGCAAGAAGAATGCAAAGATGCAAAGGTAAATACAAAGGTAAATTACCACTTGTTTTTTTTAATTGTAAAGAGATTGGACACTTTGCTGCAAGATGTGCTAATAGAAAAAAAGATGATAGAAGTAATGACAGATCATTTGAAAAGAAGTCTAACAAAGGTGATTATAGAAGCTACCAACAATCAAAAAGAAGAGGTACCTGAGACTACAAGGACAAGGGAAAGAAGGCTAGTTACCTAGAAAAATGCAAAGATGATGATACTGACACCGAATCTAAGGAAGACATCGAGATGGTTTTTATGGTAGTAAAAGACGATTCAGATGATGATGAAGAAAGGTATGTAGAAATGGCACTCATATCTAAAGTTAGTAAAAATGATGTCTGGATCATAGATAATGGTTGCACTCACCATATGACCAGTGACAAGAAAATTTTTGAGACTTTTGAATACTATAAATGTGGTTCAGTAAGAATGGGTAATGACACACCTTGTCCAGTTGAAGGTAGAGGAACCATAATGTTGAATAACCAGATAAAATGTGAAAATGATTATTGGGTAAATGGATTAAATTATAATCTATTGAGTGTTTCTCAGCTGAATAATTCAGGTCACAGAGTAGCATTTGAAAATAAGAAGGCAAAGATATTCAATAAATCAAAAAATCTGATTGGTACCGGTGAGCAGACAAAAGGTAACTTATTCTATCTGAATGATACTAACACCACTTGATTAATGGCTAGAAATGAATACATATGGTTGTGGCACAAAATATTGTGTCATGTGAACTTTGAAAACATGATAAAAATAAGTAGAAAAAGAAATGTAAGAGGCTTACCAATGATGAACAAGCCCGACAACATCATGTGTAAGAATTGTCAAAAAGGTAAGATGACAAAGTCTAGTTTCAAAAGTAAAACCCATACATCTGATGCCATTCTAGAATTATTCCATTCTGATTTATGTGGACCTATGAGGACAAAGAGTTATTATGGTGATAGATATTTTATTCTCTTTGTTGATGATTACTCTAGAATGATGACAATCATGTTTCTAAAAGATAAATCAGAAGCATTTAAGATGTTTAAATGGTATAAGGAAATGGTTGAGAAACAAAGTGGTAAAGAATTGAAATTCTTAAGATTAGATAGAGGGGAATTTATTTAAGATGAATTCACTAACTTTTTTAATGAGCATGGAATCAAAAGACAGGTCTCTGCACCAAGAACACCACAACAAAATGGAATTGCTAAAAGAAGGAACATATCCATAGTTGATTGTGCAAGGGCACTGATGATAGAAAAAGGCATCACCCAAATCTTCTGGAGAGAAGTTGTTAGTACTATTGTTTACACATTGAACAGAGTACAATTGAAGAAAGACACCAAGAAGACACCTTATGAGCTATGGTATGGATACACACCCAATGTGAGTTATTTCAAAAATTTTTGTAGTCAATGTTATATCTTAAAAGATGATAGAAATGGAAAACTTGACTCCAAGAGTGATGAAGGAATATTCCTAGGGTATTCCACCAAGAGAAAGGCTTATAAATGTCTAAATAAAGCCTCTAACAAAATTGTTGAAAGTAAAAATGTAAAGATAGATGAATTTGTAGAGAAGAATGAAAAGGAAAACACAAAAGAACCAGAGGACTACAATAGGTTTGTTTACAATGAAGCACCTGACACTCTACTCAACCAACAATGTAGAGCTCCCAAGCAATAGATCATTGCACCTGAGCATCAGGCTGCAAATAACGACGATCAAGATATTGCTCAAAATGATGCACAAAGTGATGGAGAGAAGAATGAAAGAAAAAATGATGATCAAGATGATAGAAAAAGAGTTGAACATGTACTTGCAAGATATGTTAGAAAGAATCATCCATAGAACTAGATCATTGGAGACAAGAAGGCTGGTATGAGAACCAGAAGTAAGTCTCTAAACACAAGATATCTTATTTGTGATTATGAGCCCAAATTTGTCAATGTTGCACTAGATAATGATGAATGGATTAGTGCTATGAATGAAGAGATTGAGAAGATAGAGAAAAAAAAGACATGGACACTTATAGCAAGACCAGATGACAAGAATTTCATTGGTAAAAAATGGATATTCAGGAATAAATTGAATGAAAATGGAGAAGTCACCAGAAATAAAGAAAGACTAGTATGCAAGGGGTATGCACAAGAAGAAGGGATTGAATATGGAGAGATCTTTGCACCCGTTGCTAGGCTAAAAGGAGTAAGAATATTACTTGCTTATGATACATGTAAAGGATTCAAGGTATATCAAATGGATGTCAAGTCTGCATTCCTAAATGGAATACTTGAAGAAGAGGTATACATTGAACAACTAGAAGGGTTTGTTGATCCAGACAAGAGAGACATGGTATGTAGACTACACAAAGCCTTGTATGGATTGAAACATGCACCATGAGCCTGGTATGAAAGACTTCATTCCTATCTTATAAGTATTGGATTTGTACGGACTAGTGAAAACATTAATCTTTATTTGGAGGATGATACTAATGCTAACATTTTGATTGCTGAGATATTTGTTGATGACATCATATTTGGAGGCAATGCTATGCTATTCAAATCATTTGCAAATGAAATGAGCAAAGAGTTTGAGATGTCTATGTTTGGAGAGATCAATTTGTTTCAAGATGGAAGAGTCCAAACCAATTGGAACACTGATGGCAACTGGATGTAAGATGACAAAGGAGGACAAGTCAACAAAGGTAAATTAGACTTTCTACAGATCTATGATTGGAAAAATCATGTATGTTGTACATACTAGACTAGATAATTCACATGTAGTAGGAATAGTTGCAATATTTTTTGCTAATCCAAGGGAATCACATATGACTGTTGTGAAATGAATCCTAAGATATTTGAAGAATAGAAAAGAATATGGCTTATGGTATAGAAGAGAAGGCAAATTTGAACTTAAGGTCTTAATAGATGCTGATTGGGCTACACATATTGATGACCGGAAGAGCACAATTGGAGGAGCATTCTTTATGGGTGGCAGACTTGTCACATGGATTAGAAAGAAGAAAGGATGCATCTCTTAGTCTACTATAGAAGCAAAGTATGTTTTTGCTGCTGCAAACTACTCAAATATTGCATGGATCAATAGGTTGCTGGAAGGTGTGCATATGAAAATTCTTGAACCAATAATTATCTGTGATAATACAAGTGCAATAAACATTTCCAAAAATCTAGTCATGCATGCTAAAACAAATCATATTTCCATCAAGTATCATTATTTGAGAGAACAATTTCAAGAAAAGGAGGTGATACTTGAGTATGTGCCATCAAAGGAACAATTAGCCGATATCTTCACCAAGCCACTTCCCAAGAATACATTTGAATACTTGAGAAAGAGACTAGGGGTCAAACCCTTGTCTACTAGTTAGTAAGATGACTAGAAGGCTGCATCAGCCTACATATTATCAGAATATCATTCATGTTGATGCAAGTAGAGAGATGGAATTCAAAGATACATCTATACACAACAAGGTATTTATCTACTCCAAGAACCAGATTTATTACTGATGGATTGGGAAATTCAAGGAACATATTATGGATAGAAAGGATTTCTTTGGCATTACTATCAAAATATTTATTTGGCATTGATGTCAAAGGGAGAGAAATATCTCATTATCATACAGATAAAGGGAGAGATTATCATATAGATAAAGGGAGAGATTATATCCATTATCACCTTAGGGAGAGATTATATCCATCAAAGTATCCAGAGGGAGAGATGTAACAAGAATGGGAGAGTACACACAAAGGGAAATAATTACTGACAAGAGACATCACAAGAAAGGAGAATAGTCAATGGGAGAGAGTTTGACACATAAGAAAAACACATCACATCAGAGAAAGAAAGATTCTACATCTATCTAGTGAAGGGGTTGAAGATAGATAGAAAGCTGCTAGAATAAAATCAAAGCTATTTAAGCTTATCAAAAGCCAGACATTTGTAATAGTTACATTAGGAAAGCTTGAAGAAACAATATATTACATATTGTATTAGTAATACTATAGTATGATAATGTAGTATGTTTCCATCAATGCCAAAGGGGGAAATTGATGACATGTAACTGATTGAATGTTTGAGGATGTTAAGTTGATGATCATGCAAGGCATTAAATTAGTTAATGTATTGTATTGGCATTGATGTCAACTTGACATAATCTGTATGGTCATGGAAATATTTCCAAAGACTTAAAAGAACCAATGAATCAAAGGCTATGATATCAGTAATGCATATAATTCAATTATTCACTAAGTGATTGTATACACCAACGAAGTGCACACCAATGGAGAGAGTAAAAGAGAAAGGTCATAGTGTTACCCAATGAGAAAATGCACAACATTACTGATGAGAAAAGTCACAATGTTTCCCGACGAGAAAAAAATAGAGTAACCCAATGGATAGAATTACAGTGTTGCGCGATGGAAAAGACAATGACGGAGATCCCAATGAAAATTGAAGTCACATCGATGGAACAATCAGTTATCACCAATGACTAACTGAAGTGTTGACCAATAGAATAGAGAGTTCAAAAATGACAAAATGCTTAGCTGTCAAAAAGCTAAAGATAGACTTAAATGATACTTATCATTGTTTTAATCACCCAGATAAAGCCGAAGATAAGTAAATTAATTTAAATCTAATTTGTCCAGTTGGAAAGAAGATCTCTTTGAGATAAAACTGGAGTTTTCTTTAAATCTAATTGGTGAGAATTGTGGATCACGCCAAGAATCAAGAAATCCAAGAAATGGTGAGTCATGTCTATAAAGAGACAAACCCAAATAATTATGAAAAATTTGGGGTGAAGAGAAAAAGAGGAAAGATGCTAAAAAGATTTTGAAGGAGAAGAAAGTCTTCTTTCTGACCTGATCAACAAGATGAGGAAAGAGCTAGATTCTATAGACATCGACAAATAGTGAGACAACATCACAGAGTAGAACAGTGTGGAGAAAAGGTATTGAATTTATTATATTGATTAGAGAGGTAATGCACTTACAATAGATCTGAAAATCTACAATTCAAGTTGTATGTGTGAACATATCATTAATGTTTCATCTTAAACATTGAAGCATTAAGTCTCTTAACTGAGAAGGACTTAAAAGTATTTTGTAATTGAGATACATCCCAAGAAGTATAAAAAAGTTTGATCATAGAAAGTAGCATTGGATATGCCCGATACCTATTGACAGGCCAAGTAAGTGTTTGATCAAGGATTATAGAATTAGATGCCAAATACTAGGTGACAAAATATGTTTTAAATCCTCTAACAAGGTCACACCTAATAGTGTGTTTGTAACCTTTAACAGGGTTGGCTCTTAATCGAGCTCACTTCAAAAGAGTGAAAATTTGGGGTACCGGTCCCAGTGGTTTTTCCCTTAACAGGGTTTCCACATTAAAAATCCATGTGTTATGTGTTTATGTTTCATTACTTTACTATTTTACATTTCACATATGCAATTCTAGATTGATTGATATACTCCAACTATTTACTGTGTTTTGGTAGATGAAAGACTACTTATCAGTAAACATATAGAAGAAGGATTTACAAAGAATTCTGACAAGTAGTAAATTGTTATAAGTATTTCAAGGCATTCATCTTGTAGGACTGAGTATAACTGAAAGCTTAAAAGTGGTAATAAGTTTTAAGGGTTGATTTAAGGATTAATTTTTGAGGCTACTGATTCACCCCCCCTCTTTCAGTTATTACTAACAAATACAAATTGGTTAAAAATTTTCAAAAGATCCCCACACAAATTTCAATTCTCAAACTATTGAAAATATCACCTACTCACAAAGAACTTTTGGAAAAGACCCTCATAGAGACAACTGTTCCTAATGATCTTGATGCAGATGCAAGCTATAGTTGGAGATCTCACAATACCTCACTACTTGTCCTGTTCTGAAGAAGGCAATAAGTCACTTAATCATCTGCATAATCTTCCCTTACACATTGAAGTCTTCATTCACAAAAATTGAGTCAAACATGTTTTGATAGATGGGGGAGCTCGACTGAATATTTGTACTTTCAATCTTGTAAAGGCTTTAGGATATTATGAATATTCTATTGACGCAAAGATAAGAATCAAAATCAAGGCATATGATGTTGAAGAAAGATACTCCAAAGGATTGGTCATTCTCCCTATTAGAGTTGGACCATTACAAAGGGATATTTTGTGTCACATTTTGGACCTAAATTTGTCCTACAACATACTACTAGGTAGACCATGGATACATGAGATGTAGGAAATTCCATCGACATATCTTCAATGTTTAAAATTATCATTCAATGGTCAAGATATTTCTGTTCTAGGAGATTCCAATCCCTTCAAACATTGTAATATGATGAAGGCTTCTAATGATGTCATTGTGCCACATAATTGGGAAAAATCAACACAACAGGATCACTCTCATGAAGCTTCTACATACACACTTGAATCTTCCACTTCATCTCATGAGGATTCCAGATCAAGGAATCCAAAAAAGTATGACATATCAAATATCCTTTTAGAATTTGAGAAGAAATTGTAATTAAAAGACAAATGGGTTGGGGAGTATTCCTTAGAACATGCATTGTCTTTGAATGAACTACCACCATCACCAAGATCATATGGAAAACCATCTTTATCAAAACTTGTTGCATAAAAACCAACAAAAATTATTGAGGGTACCTTCATAAAAGGGAAAACAATGGATGAAGGAAAAAAAGATAAAAATATTTTGTAGAGGAGAAGATGATGAAGAACATCAAAAAGAAATCAAGTACACCAAATTCCCCACCGAGAAATATGAAAATGGTTTTTTCCTTATGAAAATTATGGGATATGATGGTGAAGGACCCTTGGTAAAAGGAAAGGAAGCTATCATGGAACCCATCCAAACTCTATTCTGGATCACCAAGGATAAAAATGGGCTAGGCTACCATGAAGAAGACATGATACCTGAAGAAGAAGAAGCTCATCATAATTTTTTATAACCAAATAAATAAGATACAAGAATATAATGATGAAGACTCTATGAAGTGGGAATGAGAATATTTTTCATATGAATAAGAAGATAAATACATAGATGTGGTCCATTCATACACACCCTTATTAGCTGAGGGTCAGAGCTCATAGTTACCTCCCTTAGAATTTGAGTCATGTGATATTGATAGTGATTCTAGTAATGACGATTTGAATCCTCATACAATAGATAATATTGAAGAAAGTCACATCATAGACCTTAACGATTCCTATGAGACCTATGAAGATAAATGTATTAGGACCTTGGATGCTATAGACCCAAATAATCCCCTACCACTTATGCATCCTAAATTAATAGTCTGGGAACAAACTCAACTTCCAGAGCTTGAAACCTTTGCCTCTGAATAAGCCTTAGCAGCATATCTGAATGAAGTGGAACCAGAAAATTTATCTACCAATAATTATAACAATACTCAAGGAGGTGCCAAGTCCTTTAGCTGCAATAGAATTAAAAAGAATAAAGGTCTTTTGTTGAAAACCTACTTTTGGCAGCATTAGACCATAAAATAGTAAAAGAAAGAGTGAATCCAAAGGTGAAAACCTCTTAGAGGTGCATAAGAAAGAAGGACTTGACATGCTTCCTGATAATTATTAGGAGAGATCTTCCATCCTAATCGAACCAACTACACCAACAAACATTGGCACAAAAGAGAATCCTAGGATCATACACTTAACGACTTCACTTTCAGAGAAAGAAAAGGAAAAATTTATCCAATTTTAAAGAAAAATAAGTAAATTTTTCATGGTCTTACTCTGACATGTTGGGATTAGATCCTGATCTTATAATGCATCATTTATCTACTGCGCCATGCATCAAATGATTGAAAAAAAATTTATGCAAGGTGCATCCTCATATATCCCTACTAGTCAAAGTTGAGATTAAGAAACTATTAGACACATGATTTATCAGAGCCATTGATTATGCAGAATGGATATCCAATATTGTGCCAATATTCAAGCCTGACAAATCCATCAAAATATGTATAGAATTTCTTGATCTCAACAAGGCATTTCCTAAGGCTGATTTTCCTCTACCAAACATTGACATGATTGTAGACTTGACAACAGGGTATGAAATGTTATCCTTAATGGATGGATTTTCTGGATATAACCAAATAAGAATAGAACTTGAGGATCAAGATTAAAAAAGGAAAGTTTTAATTTTCCTTGGGGTAAGTTTTGGTAGAAATTATTTCCATTTGGATTAAAGAATGTTGGTGCTACTTATGAGAGGGCCATGACTACTATCTTCCATGACATGATGCATATAATAATGGAATAATATGTAGATGACATCTTGTGAAAATAAATAAAAATATATGATCACTTACATGTGTTGGATAGAATATTTTTTAGGATAGAAAACTTCAAGGTTCACTTGAATCCAAAGAATGTGCTTTTGGGGTCACCTCCAAAAAACTATTGGGATACATTGTCTTAGTAAAAGGTATTAAATTTGTTCCTTCCAAGGTAAAATAAATCATGGACATGCCACCTCCTAGGAACATCAACCTGTTAAGGTCACTATAGAAAAGCTACAATCTATAAGGATATATATTTCACAAATCATTGATTGAACTCAACCTTTCACAAAGGTTATGCATAAGAATGTGTCATTTAATTGGGACGCTTCTATGTGTGGTAAATGTGGTCTTCAACCTGAAACACCAAACACTCAATAAACCATTAATTCAAGGGTTAGCATCATCAAATTAAATCTAAATCATTGTAAAAAATACCCTCAAGAGAGGCTTATTGCTTCCTAGTTGAAGCGAGTTTGATTCTTGGAGGATGCTCATCAGATTGGCATTTAGAATCAGTGACTAGATGAATCCAAAATGGTAGATTCAAATCATGGGAAAGATACATGAACTTGCATAATTTTCCCTCAAAAACATGAAAATTAAATGCATGGAAACTAACTAAGCTAAATCCACATTAAACATGAAGTAAACTAAGCATGAATGCAGCCAGAAAATAAGGAGAATAAAGTTAGAAATCACAATAGACCTAAGATGCATTAACTACACTACAATGAAAAGAGGCTAGAATGTGATAAAAACCTAAAACTAAAATAGTTTCATAACCTTTCTTCTGCAAATTTGCCTCCCTTTGAGCAAGAGGAGTTATCCTTTTTAGAGAAAATTCCTCCAAATCAACGACCAAGATTGATCCATGAAGGGTGGTTGAGATTCATCCCAGTTCAATCCATGTGATCTTGATATGGGTGAAAGGTAACTGATTGGGCAACCTTGTTCTTGTTTGGGGAAGAATGGGATAAATTTGGCAATTATCAGTTTTAATTGCTTTTTATTTAGATTCTAAGTGTTCAAACAAAATTTATCCAATTTTAAAGAAAAATAAGTAAATTTTTCATGGTCTTACTCTGACATGTCGGGAATAGATCCTGATCTTATAATGCATCATTTATCTACTGCGCCATGCATCAAATGATTGAAATTTGTTTTATGCAAGATGCATCCTCATATATCCCTACTAGTCAAAGTTGAGATTAAGAAACCATTAGACACATGATTTATCAGAGCCATTGATTATGCAGAATGGATATCCAATATTGTGCCAGTATTCAAGCTTGACAAATCCATCATAATATGTATAGAATTTCTTGATCTCAACAAGGCATTTCGTAAGGCTGATTTTCCTCTACCAAACATTGACATGATTGTAGACTTGACAACAGGGTATGAAATGTTATCCTTAATGGATGGATTTTCTGGATATAACCAACTAAGAATAGAACTTGAGGATCAAGATTAAAAAAAAAAAGTTTTCATTTTCCTTGGGGTAAGTTTTGGTAGAAATTATTTCCATTTGGATTAAAGAATGTTAGTGCTACTTATGAGAGGGCCATGACTACTATCTTCCATGACATGATGCATATAATAATGGAATAATATTTAGATGAAATCTTGTGAAAATAAATAAAAAAATATGATCACTTACATGTGGTGGATAGAATATTTTTTAGGATAGAAAACTTCAAGGTTCACTTGAATCCAAAGAATGTGCTTTCGGGGTCACCTCCAAAAAACTATTGGGATACATTGTCTTAGTAAAAGGTGTTAAATTTGTTCCTTCCAAGGTAAAATAAATCATGGACATGCCACCTCCGAGGAACATCAACCTGTTAAGGTCACTACAGAAAAAGCTACAATCTATAAGGATATATATTTCACAAATCATTGATTGAACTCAACCTTTCACAAATGTTATGCATAAGAATGTGTCATTTAATTGGGACGCTTCTATGTGTGGTAAATGTGGTCTTCAACCTGAAACACCAAACACTCAATAAACCATTAATTCAAGAGTTAGCATCATCAAATTAAATCTAAATCATTGTGAAAAATACCCTCAAGAGAGGCTTATTGCTTCCTAGTTGAAGTGAGTTTGATTCTAGGAGGATGCTCATCAGATTGGCATTTAGAATCAGTGACTAGATGAATCCAAAATGGTAGATTCAAATCATGGGAAGATGCATGATCTTGCATAATTTTCCCTCAAAAACATGAAAATTAAATGCATGTAAACTAACTAAGCTAAATCAACATTAAACATGAAGTAAACTAAGCATGAATGCAGCCAGAAAATAAGGAGAATAAAGTTAGAAATCACAATAGACCTAAGATTCATTAACTACACTATAATGAAAAGAGGCTAGAATGTGATAAAAACCTAAAACCAAAATAGTTTCATAACCTTTCTTCTTCAAATTTGCCTCCCTTTGAGCAAGAGGAGTTATCCTTTTTATAGAAAATTCCTCCAAATCAACGACCAAGATTGATCCATGAAGGGTGGTTGAGATTCATCCTAGTTCAATCCATGTGATCTTGATATGGGTGAAAGGTAACTGATTGGTCAACCTTGTTCTTGTTTGGGGAAGAATGGGATAAATTTGGCAATTATCAGTTTTAATTGCTTTTTATTTAGATTCTAAGTGTTCACACATGTGTGAGGATGTGTGAATGGGTTCATTTAATTAAAAGTGATTATGAATTTTAATTAAACTCAATATTTTAATAAATTAAGTGATTTGAGCTTTGATTAATAATTTGATTCAATAAGTTGTGTTTAATTATGTAAGAAAGTTTGATTAATGCTTCCATAATTAGGGTCTAACAATAAATGCCTTTGATTTAGGATTTATTAAGGCCAATTAATCAAATTAGGGGCTATAGTTTTGCTAGACCACATTTAGGTGGTTACATTTTCTCCTCTTTGAATTAATGAGCATCATGTTAATTCAAAGAAATTTTGATGAAAGATCAGGAAATAGCTTGATGTGAAGCGATGAAACTATCTCACAGATCAGAACTGATTCTGAACTTGATTGAACAAAGATTGATTAATGGTTGAAGATATCAATTGTGAACTTGATTGAGAAAATATTGATAGAGAGATCTAAATATATCAGCTTTGGACTTGATTGAGCGAAGACTGATAGAAAGGTTTGAATATTAAGCTTGATCTAAAGTGATGAAACTGAATATCCATCTCTAGAGAAGATTTCTCAATTTTGGATTGGTTTAAATGACTTAATTAACCTAATGTGGTGGGACTAGATTTGCCACCATTTGATTGATTTATTAGGATAATTGACTTGATATAGGTCCTAATGAAGCCAATTACCTAGTTAAGAGGTATTATTAGGTTAATGCAGTGCGATGAAACTGATATGCCCCTAGGGATTCAAGTGACTTGATTTGAAGCAATGAAATCACTTGGAGGAATCCTAGTTTGATATGGAGCTTTGATGCCCCTAGAGATTTGAACTTGTTGACTTGAATAAAATTATTGATGTAATGGTGATACCCCCTCGGAATCGAAATCAAAATGAGGTTAGGGTGACAAGCATGGTTGCAATGGATTGGAAGCATCGAATGAACTAAATAGATGTAGAAGAATAAGATTCAAGCTTGATTTAGGGTCAAGTTGACCAATTTTGACTAAGAGTTGACTTGGGTGGACAAAGGTTGACTTTATTGTATTGAAGTAGAGAAAGGTTCATTTAATCAGCTAGGAATGACATTGGAGAGGAATCTTGTGAGGAAATGTCAATGATCAATAACATTTAAGTAAAATAGGTTAATCTGTATTTTTTACCTTCAAAATGTTGTTGAATTTTGATTTTGGTCCCAAAAATGGATTTAGGACTGTCCAATTAGCCAAGGGTGCAATTTTCATGCTCTTCAAAGAAAATTTGAAAATTAGGTCAAAACCTATATATGGTCCAAAAGTGTCATTTTCAAATCATTTTCATCTTGCGAGTTCAAAAGTCAAAAACCTTTTCTGAGACAAAATGGTGGTCTCAGTGATAAATCATCAATTTGAGTGCATGCGGAGGCACGATCAGCCCCAGGACTATCCATTGATTCATCAAATCTTATCTTTTCAATTCTATTTTACATGATTTTGGTCAATTTTTTTCATCTTTTTGCACATTTTTCAACCGTAGAATCAGTTCGTCATACGAGCCGGTGAGAGGGTTCATACGAAAAATATATGAAAAATTAGTTTGTCATATTGGTCTATTTATTTTGTCATCTCGGAGTAACCCATGAATCTTACAAGGATCTTCTTCCCTGGCCCTTTTATCGTATTAGATCATTTTTTTTGTATCTTCCTTTTTTGTTATACTATCTTGATTCCTGACTTGTCCAAGTCTTCATGCCAGTATGCCATTTATTTATTTTATCATATGAGAGATAGTAATATTTTTCTAACGTCTTAGTGTAAAAATTTGTCTTTTTCATTGATAGATTTAGATTCTCTAGCATATTTTTCAGCTTATCATATTGTCGTGATTGGTATTCTCATATTTTTTGTCTTGATTTTCTCGATTACTGATAGTTTTGCATTATCTTTCCTTTGCAAGCACAATTGCCAAATATCCAGTTTAGATCTACTTATCCTCTGACCATGCGATTAGTGAGGAATCTTTTGGAAACACAGTGAGGTCACCTAAGTGAGTGTGGATTTGGTTATTTATTACAGATTCCTGATATCTGTGTGAACCATGGATTTATCACAACTTTAGTAGAATGATTTCACAACAAGTGTTAGAATAATTGGGAGGGGGGGTGAATCAATGGCCTCAAAAATATTCTAATAAATCATCCCAAAAACTTAGTACTACCATATTAAGCTTCTGGTTATCTTCATTCCTAAAAGATGAATGCCTTCAAATAATATTAACAAATAACTACTGCTTAGAGATCATTGTTAAAGCTTATTCTTACTGTTTATCAATTAGTAGTCTTTCATTTACCGAAATACAGTAAATTGCTTAGTGTATACCGATCAATCTAGATTAGTTATGTGTAATGAAAAACACTAAAGTAATGACTCATACACACATTGAAACATGGATTTTTAATGTGGAAACCCTGTTAAGGGAAATACCACTTGGGATGGGTAACCCAAAAAATTTTCTCTTCTGAAGTTGGCTCAGTGAAGAGCCAACCATGTTAAAGGTTACAATCACACTGTTAGGTGTGACCTTGTTAGAGGATTTAAATATAATAGTTTTTCACTTGATATCGGGCATTTCTATGCTACCTTCTATGATCAAACCCTGGTTTATCAAATGGTATCTGGCATCTCATGCTATCTTCATGATCAAACTTTTTGATACTCCTCAGGATGTATCGCAATATAGAAAGGATCTTTAAATCCTTCTTAGTTAAGAGACTTTCTGATTCAATGGTTAAACTGAAACAATAAATGATTTTTTCACATATACAACTATAGACTTGCATATTTTCAGATCTATTGTAAGCTCATAATACCTTTATGATGAATGTATCTTTTTAGTACCTTTTCCCCACTTCTTTCTTTTATGTGATGTTGTACTTCTCTATTTCTCATTGTCCACATAATTATTTATCTCTTTCCTCAGCTTGATTGATCAGGACTGTATGAAGTCTCTCTTCATCAGTTTCTCTTCAACATCCTTCTTCTCTATTCACTCCCCTAATTCGTAATGAATTAGATTGTCTATTTATAGACATGATATCACTGTTTCTCACATCTTGATTTTCATGATCTTGGCGTGATCCACAATTCTAGCCAATCTTGCTTTAAAGCTTTACTCCTATTTTATCTTGTAGATTTCTCTTTGACAACTGGATAAAACTACTTTAAATCTTTTACTTGCTCTGACTTTATCTTGTCAATGAAAACAAAATTAACAACTAGTTAACTCTATCTTTAGCTCTTACCAACTAAGTGTTTTGTCATTTCTGAACTTCAGTTCCTTTTGGTGTTTTAAATCTTTTTATTCTTTGGTCAACACTTTATTTCCTCTTGGGCATCTCCGTCAGGGTTGTCTGTCTATCGGGGTTGTCTGTACGTTGAGCATCACTGTGAAGTTCTGCTCGTTGGTAATGCTTGTGATTTTTCTCATTGGTAATGCTTGTCAGTTTTCTTTCTCAGGCATCACTGTGAATTCACTTTCAGGTTTCTCTCTCCGTCAGTTTCCACTGGCCATTGGTGTTTTTAGTCACTTAGTGAATACTTGTCTTTTATGCATTACTGAAAGCATAACCTTTATATGTTCAGTTCTCTAAATTCTTTGACACTTTGTGTATAACTATTGGATTATATCAAGTTGACATTAATGAAAATATAATCCATTAACTCATTTAATGTCTTTCATTATCTTTCTGCATTTTGGGGATCAACTTAACATCTTCAAACATTCAATTAGTTATGGTTCATCAATATCTCCCTTTGGCATTGATGACAACACACTAGATTATCACACTATATTACTACTAATATAATATGAAATATATCAAGTTGTAGCTCATCAAACTCTCCAAATCTTTTGTTTTATAACCAATACAAATGTCTGGCTCTCGGTAAGCTCATATAGCCTAGATTGTTTTCTTGCAGAGTGTCTTCTTCAATCTTCAATCCCTTCACTGGATAGATGTAGCAGCTTCTGATCTTTCTCTAATGTTGTCTCTCCCTTTGATTGTTCCTCTCCTTGATTTTCTCTTTTTCCTTTGACAGAAATAAGTCATCTCTTCCCTCGTGATAATTCTCTCCCTTTCGATATGCTCTCCCTTTGGATAATTTTGATGAATATTCCATATGGATAATTGATATAATCTCTATAAGTCATCTCTTCCTTCATGATACTTCTCTCCCTTTTGATATGCTCTCCCTTTGGATAATTCAAAATAATATTTTACATGGATAATGGATATAATCTCTCTTTGAATCTCTCTCCCTTTGACAACAATTCCAAACAATTCTTCCATCCTTTTTCATAATATACTCCTTGAATTTCTATATCCATCACCAATATAGCTTTGTATTAGCCAAAATTATTCCTGGTGTTAAGTGCAGATTTGTACCTTGCTGTGTACAGATGTATCTTTGTTGTCCATTTATTTTTCTTACATCAACATGAATGATCTTCTGATTATATGTAGGCTGATGTAATCTCCTAGTCAGCTTACTAACCGATAGACAAGGGTCAGACCCCTAGTCTCTGTCTCGGGTTCTCAAATTTATCTTTTGGTAATGGCTATGTGAATATATTAGCTAATTGTTCCTTGGATTGAACATATTATAGTATTACTTTTTTTATTGCACTTGTTCTCTTAAGTAGTGATACTTTATTTCTATATGCTTAGTCTTAGCATGCATGACTGGATTCTTATAAATGTTTATTGCACTGGTATTATCACAATAGATAATCATTGCTTCAAGAATATTCATGTTCATACCTTCCAGTAATTGTTTGAGCCATGCAATATTTGAGCATTTTGCAGTAGTAGCGACATATTCTACTTCTGTAGTAGACTGTGAGATGCATCCTTGCTTCTTACTAATCCATGTGACAAGTTTGTCACCCATGAAGAATGCTCCTCCAGTTGTGCTCTTTCAGTCATCTAAGTTTCTAGCCCAATCAACATATGTATAGACTTGAAGCTCAAATTTACCTTCTCTTTTATACCATAATCCATATTCCTTGATGTTTTTTAGATATCTCAAAATTCTCTTGACAACAGTCATGTGTGATTCTTTGGGATTAGAAGAGAATCTTGCAACTACTCCAACTGCATGTACTATATCTGGTCTGGTATGAACAACATACATTAGTTTTCCAATCATTGATCTATACAAGGTCTGATTTACCTCTTTTGATTTGTCTTATGTTGTCAGCTTACATCTGGTTGCCATAGGTTTTCCAACTGGTTAAGAATCTTCCATCTTGAATATATTCAAAACTTGCTTGATGTATTTGTACTGAGTGATATATATGCCTGCATCTTGTTGAAGAATATGTAGACCAAGATAGAATTTGATCTCCCCAAACATAGAAATTTCAAACTCTTTGTTCATTTCATTAGAAAATAATTTACATAACATATCATTGCCTCCAAATATGATATCATCAACAAATATTTCACCGATTAGAATATTATCATTAGTATCTTCCTTTTAAGTACAGATTGTTATTTTCACTTGTTCTTACAAATTCAATACTTATGAGATAGGAGTGAAGTCTTTTAGACCAGGCTCTAGGTGCTTGTTTCAATCCATATAAGGCTTTATGTAGTCTACATACCATGTTTCTCTTGTCTACATCAACAAACCCTTCTGGTTGTTCAATGTATACCTGTTCTTCTAGTATTCCATTTAAGAATGCATATTTGACATCCATCTGGTATACCTTGATTCCTTTGAATGCATCATAAGAAAGTAATATTCTTACTCCTTTTAGCCTACCAATGGGTGCAAAGGTTTTACCATAGTCAATACCTTTTTCTTGTGCATACCCTTTTCATACCAACCTTGCTTTATTTCTTGTGACTTCTCAATTCTCATTCAACTTGTTTCTGAATATCCATTTGGTACCAATGACATTCTCGTCATTAGGCTTTGGTACTAGAGTTTATGTCTTGTTCTTCACAATTTTTTCTATCTCTTCATTCATAGCATTGACCTATTCTTCATTTTCAAGTGCAGTATTAATAGATTTAGGCTCAAAATCACAAAGTATACATCTAGTATTTAGTGACTTACTTCTTGTTCTCATTCTAGCCTTCTTGTCTCCTATGATCTGATTCTGTGGATAATGCCTTCTGACATACTTGGAAATTTTTGGTTCAGCTCTTTGTCCACCATTATAATCATCATCTTGACCTTCATTTTGATCACCATTACTTAGAACATCTCCTTGAGGATTTTCCTAATTTTCAGTAATTGCATCCTGATGCTCGGGTGAAATGTTTTGTTGCATAGGAGCGATACACTATTTCTTGGGTAGAGTGTTAGGTTCTTCAGTGTAAACAAACCTGTTGTATTCTTCTAGTTCTTTTATGATTTCCTTAACATTTTTCTCTGTATATTCATCTATTTTGACATTTGCACTTTCATTGATTTTGTTAGATTACTTGTTAAGACATTTATAAGCCTTGCTTTTGGTGGAATACCCTAGAAAGATACCTTCTTCACTTTTGGAGTCAAGCTTTCCATTTCTATCATCTTTCAAAATATAACATTAACTTCTTGAGACTCTGAAGTAACTTACATTGGGTGTGTAACCATACCAAAGATCATAGGGTGTCTTCTTTGTGTTCTTCTTCAATTGTACTATGTTCAATGTGTAGACAACATACTGACAGCTTCCCTTGAGAAATTTTGAGTGATGCTTTTCTCAATTGTCAGTGTTCTTGCACATTCAACAATAGATCTATTTCTTCTTTCAACAATCCCATTTTGATGTGGTGTCCTTGGTGTAGGAACCTATCTTTTAATTCCATGCTCATTACAATAGTTAGTGAATTCATCTGAAATAAATTCCCCTCCTCTATCTGATCTTAAGCATTTCAATTCTTTACCACTTTGTTTTTCTACCATAGCCTTATACCATTTAAACATCTTGAATGCTTCTGATTTATCTTTTAAGAACATAATTGTCATCATTCTAGAATAATCATCAACAAAGAGAATGAAGTATCTATCACCATAGTAACTCTTTGTCATCATGGGTCCACATAAATTAGTATGGACTAATTCTATAATTGCATTAGATGTATGGGCTTTGCTCTTGAAACTAGAATTTGTCATTTTACCCTTTTGACAATTCTTTTACATGATATGTTTGGGCTTTGATATGCTCTATAAGCCTCTTACATTCCTTTTATTTCTTATCTTAATCATATTGTCAAAATTAACATGACATAATATTTTATGCCACAACCATATGTCTTCATTTCTATCCATTCAATGAGTAGTATTTGTATCATCAAGATAGAAAAGGTTACCTTTTTTCTATTCACCAGTTCCGATCAACCTTCCTAATTCATTAAAGATATTTTCCTTCTTATTCTCAAATGCTACTCAGTGACCTGTGTTATTCAACCGTGAAACACTTAGTAGATTATAATTTAGTCCTTTTACCCAGTAAGCATTTTCAAATTTGATCAGGTTATTCATCATTATAATTCCTTTACCTTCAACTAGACAAGGTCTTTCATTACCCATTCTTACTAATCCACCATTATAGTATTCAAAAGTTTCAAACTTTTTGTTTATCACCATTCATGTGTTGAGTGTAGCCACTAGCTATAATCCAGACATCATTCTTACTAACCTTAGATATAAATGCAGTCTCTACATATCTTTCTTCTTCTTCATCTGAATCATCCTTCATGGAGACAAATACCATCTCAATGTCTTCATCATATTCAATGTCAGTGTCTCTAGCTCTATTATCAACTAGGTAACAAGCTTTCTTCCCTTTGTCCTTTTAGTCTTGGGTATCTCTTCTTTCAGAATTTTGGTTTCTTTGGTAATCTCTCTTATCACCTTGGTCAAACTTATTTGCATATGTTCTGTCATTACTTATGCCATCTTTTCTTCTTTTAGGACATCTTGCAGCAAAGTGTCCAACCTCTTTACAATTAAAACATACAAGTGGTAATTTACCTTTGCCTCTCTGCAATCTCCTTGCCATTAGTGCTTCAATATCATCAAGTCCTTGGTCATCACTATCACTTTAACTATAAATTTTAATAGTGTGTTTATGACTTGACTTATTTTCAAAGAATATTTGAATGCAGTCTCAATAGATTGTAAGACACTATTATCAAAGTTATTCATCTCAAATGAAATCAATCTTCCAACCAAACTATCTAGAGTAACATTATTGTTTGCAACTACTCTCATTTCTTGTATAGAAAATACTCTAATAACATATACAAGAAGTAAGGTTCTTAGGATTTTACTTACCACTGTCTATTCTTCAAGTACACCTCCAACTCCTTGGATAGCATTAACTACCTCTTTAATTCTACAACTATACTAAGTGATAGTTTCTCCTTCTTTCATCCTTAGGTCATCAAACCTCCCTCTTAGGATTTCTTCCTCAGCTCTTAGTATATTAGCATCTTCTCCATGTACTAGCTTCAATTTATCCCACATTTTCTTTGCAGAGGTGTAGGTTTTGAAATCTTCAAACTCTGCATCGGAGAGTGAGGAAGCAAGTTCTATCATCATGCAATTATTCTCATTCTTTCCTCTCAATTACTCAAGGGTGTGAGGTCTTGTAGGAAACACATATTCAATATCTAAGTATTGAACAACATCATTTCCAATACCTAATACATGGAGTCTTATTCTATTTTTCCATGATGTAAAGTTGTCTTTATTCAACTTGGGCACATCTCGTATGTTCATCTTGTGATCTTTTTCTTGAGCTGTTAAACTCCCTTTCTAAGCACACAAGCTCTGATACCAATTGTTAGAATAACTGAGAAGGGGGGGGGGGGTGAATTAGTGCCCTCAAAAATATTCCAATAAATCAACCCAAAAACTTAGTACCACCATATTAAGCCTCTAGTTATCTTCAGTCCTATAATATGAATGCCTTCAAAAAATATTAACAAATAACCACTACTCAGAGTTCACTGTTAAACCTTATTCTTACTGTTTACCAATCAACAGTCTTTCATTTACTAAAACACAATAAATTTCTTAGTGTATACCAATCAATCTAGATTAAATTTACTGAAACACAATAAATTTCTTAGTGTATACACATGGATTTTTAACATGGAAACCCTATTAAGGGAAAAACTATTGGCAAGTTGACTTCCTGAGGAAGCATGACTTATTTTGTGTTGTCAATCATGGCAACAAAGTCATACTAAGTTTCTGTCAAAGATAACTTAGAAGATAAAATGACTAAGTACAGAAAATAGGATAGACAAAGAGATACAGAGATCAACACATCAGCACACGTGTTAGAGATCACACCAGAACATGTGTGCTTAGGTATATACTCTATGGTGTATATAAATTCTATATCCAAATGCACAAAGTACGAAACATCTATACAGAAAAGTTACAAGAAGATCAGAAGACCTGTAGTCCAAGAAACAGAGCATGGAAGCCGACTACAGTTTTGATCAGCGTGAATGATTTTGTAATGTAATGGCTAAGTGCCTTTAATTATAAGTTTGTATTAATGTAATTAATGTTGTAGTAAACACGCTTAGGCTGACTTGTTTGGAAGTGTTGTATATTTTGTTTTAAGGCCGACTAGTGTTATATTTTGGGTCGCGCCTATTCAGTTGTAAACATATAAGTATGTAATGTTACAAAGGTCGATTATGAAGTAAGAAGAAGTTATAGAGGGATAGTAAAATGAAGTCACCATATAATATATCTCTTTAAGAGAGTAAGAGCATTTGTGCATACATGGAACTGATCAGACAAATAGTGTCATCAGGACAGTTCATTTTGATATAGTGCATATCATCTTTTAGAAGGTTGTAGCCTTCATCTTATTGGGCAGTGAGCCATATACCTTTAATAGGGTTTTGTAAAAGACTCCTAACAGGGTTAGACCTTTAACCAGGTCATTGTACTCAATTTGTAAAGACTGCTTCTAATAGGGAAAAGGAACTTTAACAGGTTCATTATACCTACTACAATATTTGTGGGTACTAATCCCCACCGGAGTTTTCATCTAATCAAGGTTCTCTGTAATCATATCATGTGTTATGTGGTCTTGTGTTATGTTTCTTTGGATGCACATTTGATATATGTTTAATTGGCTGAAATATAATTAATAGATAAACACTGATTCACCCCCCCCTCTCAGTGTTTCTAACAATTGGTATCAGAGCTCTGGTC
>MU223550.1:1363765-1383158 GCA_018584345.1 Thuja plicata | reverse complement strand
TTCACCCCCCCCCCCTCTCAGTGTTTCTAACAAAAACATATTAGGACTAGTAACCAAAAATTTTGACTCTTTTGAAGTGAGCTCGGTGAAGAGCCAACCTTATTAAAGGTTACAAACACACTGTTAGGTGTGGCCTTGTTAGAGGAGTTAAATATAATATTTTGTTACTTGATATTAGGCATCTCTATGCTACCTTCTTCTATGCCCTGCATCCCCGTCCCTACATTTTGGGTACAAAATGTTGGGTCCCCCTTTTTGCTTTCTATTTTTGGCTCTTGCCTTGTCTTTTTCCTTTGCTTCTTTTTTTTCTTTCTCTGGGTTTTTCTTTCCTAGGGAATTTGTTTTTCTTTGTGTTTTGTTTTGTTGTGTTCTCCGGGGTTGGTCCCATATTTCTTTGTTCTTGGTCCAGAGGCTAGATTTCAGACTCTGGGATTCTTTGCCACGATGTCTTCTTTTCGCAAGAGGATATGGTTGTACAGAATCCCTGGGCCCAGAGTCTGGAGGTCTGCTTGTTCTATAGTTTGTGGAAGGAAAGGTAAATTTATTTTTACCTTGGGTATAAATATAAATCACCTGTCATTTTCACATTTACCGTGATTAAAACACTTAAGCAATTTGAGTGATTTCAGAGCGATATTACAATGATTCAGCAAGAATCTAGTGCAAACTATTCCGAGCCATTCTGAACAATTGTGAGTAGTTTTTGGTGTTGAGTGGTGATTGTTTGGAGATAGGAGCTATTGCAAAGCATTTTCAGCACCTTTCCTTCCTTCCTCTCTTTGGTTTTTAGGTTGGTTTCCCTATCTCCTTTCCTCTCCATTTTCCCTGCTTTTTGGTTTTTGTCTAGTTTGTGTTTTCTCTTTCATTTCTATTTTGTGTTGCATTTCTTTCTGGTTCACCACCCATTGGTGGGTCGGCTCTGCCAGAGGGTTGTCCACCTTTTGTTAAGATGTAGGATAAGCTAAAAATTGTATATGTTTGTATATTTTCCAGTTTCTGAGTAGGTAGTCACTCTGCATTCTGTATATATGTATTTTTAGTATATATTATTGTATATCCCTCCACCCTTCATGTATATATCTTTTGGCTCTACTTAGGTTAGGTGTATATTCTATGTGTATTCATTTGATAGTCTGTAAAGCTCACCGTGCTACGTTTGTTTCCTGTTCCTAATTTGCGAGCTTGCTCTGGGAAGAATACCACCTGGTTGAAACTTAGCTCTCGGCCAGTTTCAACCAGTTGGTTTTCTCTCTCCTTTGTAAACTATCCTGTCCTTCATTTATGTCCCATGCACGCAATTAAATTTGTCCAAGTGGCTTTCACCCTTTTCACGTTCGGGTAGTTGGCATTATCGTCGCCATAACTTTATTTATTGCGCAACCACATGATGCCCATGTCGGCCTGACAATCCACTTTTCACGCACACCTCCCAATGGTTAGTTTTCTGGACCTTGGGTCTTTTGTCTTCACAAGCCCACACCTTACTTTTGTTAAGTATGTTGAAACCCCTGGGCCCAGATATTGGTTGATTCTCAGTTTTACATTATATATACTTGTGATTTTTGACCTAAACTAAATTTTTAGGAAAAGGAATGTCGTGATGGTAAGGTCTCTAGATCCTAGAATAACATTTTTTTATATAAGTTTTAATGGTCACCTTTCCTTGTAGATTTTCAAAGCAACATACTTTCATCATGTCTGAGGCTTCCACATCTTCACCACCCGGGAGTCCAGAACTTCCTTCTACGACGGTCACTAGAGTAGCCGTTAGGTCTAAAATAGAGAATGCTCTGGAGAAACTACCCCTGAGCATGAAATATGTAAAGGAAAACATCATCAAGGGCTCGAAGATTGAGTCCAAGGTTCAGCTTATTACTGACACTAGTGTCAAAACATGGCCTGAGATGCAGGCCTTAGTACACATGATGTACATACAGCGACAGTTCCGAGATCCATTGGCCATCAAAATCAGGGATTCCAGGATCCTCAAGGCCGCCTATTCCCGTGCTCAGTATAGGCACTAGAACTAATTCTAACACTTGCAACACACTACAACACAGCCGTCTGGGCCGTCATGCTCGCAGCCCTAGAACCAACTGGGTATCCCACCCCCATTGTGTCTCTTGACGCTGCTACTTTTGAGATGGGGTTGGGGATTCCTCAATTTTACAAACTAGTTGTTGTTACTAGGTTAGATTCCTTAGCACAGTTTAGGTAGTTGGAGGATGCGGCCCAAATATATATGAATAATCATTGGCTCAAGTCCCCAAAGAGGGACCCTAAGAGAATGAAGCTAGAAATCCCCCAGACCGAATTTAAAGAAAGCATACAGATGGGGATGATAACACTATGCCAGGTCTTCGGGAAACCACATGCCAGATTTCTTTGAGTGGATGTATTACTTCCAGCTTGGTATCAGCATTGGCAGAGAATAGTTTGACTGGGCCGCCATTATTTCAAACCACATAGATTCCCAATTCCTTCAGGTAGTCCAAAAGAAGAAGTTTTATATGACTTCTTTTGTGCACTGGGCCCTGGCGCAAAAATAGCCAGCCACTAATGAACTGCTCAGATCAGGCGTACTCGGGATAGCTCCCAGTCATAAGGCTTCCTGGGACTATTTCCCACAGATTCAATGGGAGGCAAGTTTCCCCAGTTTCTGTAGGGTGAACGATGCCTTTATCTATTACAACCTACTCACACCCACCTGGGATACAGGATACCGCCTATCTATAGAGGTGATGGATCTGGTTAGAAGTTATGGCCATTATTATATACAATTCTAGCAACACACATACATAAGGGTAACCGACTTCTCCAGGAAACCCTACTTGTTACCCAAACATTGTGGGAACAAGATAATCCTCCTAGAGTACTGCAAACAAATCCTAGAGTTGTACACATTTTTTTGCTTAAAGAAGGTGACAAATATTCCATTCCCAATCACTTGTGGGAATTATTCATGCAGTCTGGCTGCCACCAAGGAAGCAGACAATGAGCTTAAAAGCCTAAACTTGGCTGTATTCTATTTAGCGCAGAAGCATTTTGATTCGCACGACAAGATTATACTGGCACTTCCCCGGGCATCAGAGCCCCATCAATACCACATGGAAGACTTCTGGGAAGATTTCTAGGATGACATTGAATTCTGAAGCCAGCATTATGTCTAGATGACCGCAGGAATGATGGATAGTTTGAAGCTCTGGAGATTCCCCGATAACTTCTCAGACGATGGCTCCATAATAGACCCCCAGTATAAAGTAAAGGGGATTGATAAGATGGCCCTCCCACTGGTGAACTGGAGTGCCCAAGAGGGACCTACCATAGAGGAATTTACTTGTAATGTGGTCGAGCGCAGCCACGAGTATTTTAAAAGTATATGCCCTAGGAGTACTCGCAGAGCTTCCCAGCTGATACCAAAGCTTACCCCCAGGGCTGGGACTTCTTCACAAGGAGGAGATATGGTAAAAGGAATATTGGAGACCCCAACTATGTAGGAGACCCCAATTAAAGAACAACTAAAGCAATCAATAGCGGCCTCCCAACAGATGAGGGAGAATTTAATCACACGGCTGGCTACTCCGGTACTCATGACTGAACCAATTCATCCTCCCTCCTCGCCTTCACAAGCAGCCTTAATGGTTAAGGAAATGGGGGTGGATCGAGAAGAAGAAGCAGTACTAAGAGATGCGGGGCCACCCTTAGTCACTAGGAGAAAGAAAAGGCTTGACCCAAAGCCAAAGGCAGAGCCAGAGCTGGGGATGCCTCAGACACCCCAAGTTAAGATCCTTTCTTCTGACTCCCCAGAGTTGGAGAGTGAACCAAAGCCCACTCATGTCCCAACAAATTCTCCCCCTCAAGATAAATTTGATGATGTCTTTAGAACCAACAAGTTTGGGAATTTGCAGGGGGACATTGAGCAGACAGAGGTTGAAGTTCCAGCGCAGGAGAAGATCCCAGAACAGGAACCTATGTAGGAGCAGGATGAATAGATGGAAGAAGAGGAGGAAGAAGAAGAAATTTCCTCTGAAGTTTCATAGATCTAGGACACAGAAGTATCAGGGCAACAAAATCAAAGTGAACAAATGGCATCGGTTGGGGAAACAGGACCTGTAGGAGCAACCGTAACCCCTACTGTCATGTTCAAAATGCCACTCCTGAGGATGAAATTTGGGGAAGTAAGTACTATGGCCCAAACATTGGATCTTGGCCCATTGCCTCCCCCACAACCAAATAATGTATTGTTAGAAGAGGACACCCCAGTGATAGAGGCTGAGGAAGAACAATAGCAAGAAGAAGAAACCCCCGGGGCGGTTGATGAAGACCCAAATATGGCCGAGGATATAGATGGTGGGGCAAAAGAAATAGATATTACCAAGGAAAATGTTGCTAGTGAATCAGAGGATACAGGAAAAGAGCCAGGAGAGACTCATATGGCTAAAGTGGTGCAACAAGATATTGGGGAGAGGCCACAGGAACAAACTTTAGCTAATAAGCCACCCCTACCGACACAATGGTTAATAGAAACCAGAAAAAGGAAGGCCCCACCAACCCCCAGAGCCCATCTTTCTCTGGCCGAGATGATGGCTAAGGCCTAGAACCCACCAATGGCTAAGAAAGCCCAGACGATTCACACTCTTCAAACTGGGCCAGGTGCAGAAATAGTTGCAGTGATAGCAACACCTCCCCCAGGCACAGATGAAGCAACGACCGAGGCCAAAGATTATAATATCAATGATATATTGCTGGTGAAGAGGGGAAAATAGGGTGAGGTAGACCTATTAAAATAAATGGCCAAGGTAGTAGAGGTTCGTTATGAGAAAAAGCTCAAGGAAAAAAAGGAGAAAAATGTAAACCTTATGGGGTTGCTAACTGAGCTGGCCCGACCTATCAATGTTACTCCTCTGGAGGCCTCTACATCTGATGCACCACTGTTGCAGAGCGACATAGACTCACTATGGGTGATGAAAAAGAAGGCCCAAGTAGTTGATGAGTGGGTCACCCTACAATTGGGAAACGTTTGGCATTTCCCGGTGTCCACCCTCCCAGATTTATATGCGGCTCATCATGTTTTGCATCAGGCCAAAACCATTATCAACATATGGGAGGGTGACATAAAAAATTATGAGGCATGAAAAGTGTAGTTCAAAGAGATCTTCGGCCGCGAGGAGGAAGTGTTTTTTGAGTTTGGAATTTTGGGGGAAGAGTCATTTAATTTCGTGAGGACCCAACAGTCTAGACTTGACCTCACATTGGAGGTACTCAAGAAACTGTTGGGGACTCTGTGGGATAAAGTTAATATGGTTCAATATTCTTCCAATTTATATAAGTCTATTATTACGAAGGTCTCCGGATCTGATCCAATCAACACTAGCACATGTACTCCATAAGAATATGTTTTGGGGAAGTTTGATGAGTTAATGGAATCAAGATATCAATCCCCGGAGGGAGTGGATGGAGCTCAAATGGTGCGAATAACTTGCATGATCCTCAGTGGTCATGATGCGGAAAAGATGGCTGATGAATTTGAGGGAAATGTTTTAGAACTGCGGGAACAGATTGAGGTGGCCAAGTACCGGTGGGCTGGCCTTAAAGATATTGATGAGGATGGAATCTCCTGCCTCCTCTAAACCTTCACCGACAACAAGAAACAATAATGTTTCATCAAGGGCTGGAGAAAACTTAAGTAATTTTGTATTCTTTATTCTTTTGAAATGTAAGTTCCCAAACCCGGGAGTCCCAGGTCCTACATTTTGTATACTTTCAGTGATCCATGTCCCGATCTCCGAGGCCGATCGGTCACTTCTAGGGAAGTTAATAAAGGCCATCAGACGGTAGATGACTACATCATGGCATGTTGGATTGGCAAGGAGTTTTCTGATAGATGGTCTTCCTAAGGTGTCATTTCAGAGGTACACCTGCCACATTGGAGATAGGGCACCACTTTTCTCATTTATGAGGCATGTAGCCTCGATCCCCAGGGGATCGGATTTCTTCCTTCTTCTTCCCGACTCTCTTCTCGAGGCCAATTATTCCACTCCATCTTCTTGTCCTATTATTCTGACATGTCAGACCTTCTCCATCTTGAGGTCTTTTGTAACATGGTGCAGGTAGTACCGGCCACCAGATAATATATTTTATTACAAGATGTAAAATAGGGTTAGGGTCAGGGTTAGAAGGAAAAATGTGTATAAATAATAAGTCTGGCCCTATTTCAAGGGTCAGCAAAATTGATGATTTTGCAGTCCACACTCAATAGAAATCTTATTTTCTCAGTTCTTAATTATAGAGCTCAATGCTCCATATTCTTCTAGTTTTTAGTAGTTAGATGCTCCCTTAGAGCCACCATTGTACCATGCACCAGTGCTTGCTGGAAGGAATGTTAATGAAGAAGAGAGAGTTCTTGCAATGGCATTGTTGGCATTCTGTCTTTTGAGTTAATGGTATTTTATGTTTAATGTTCTTCATGTCTTCTACTTTGATACTTTTGGTAGATTAACAACCTCCTTTCCCTTGCTACTGATAAAATATGAACTGATAGTTGTGTATTTCTTTGGTATTTATTTTAGTATATCAGAGCATTATTGATGTATTGAATGTTTAGCATAACTATAGGTAGCTCAAATATTTCTAACTTTGTAGGATTTTTTCAGTTTATTTGCTAGGTGTAAAATGCTTGGAGAAACCTCACCTATTTGAATCCCTAGAGAGAATGAGTTGAAGTAACCAACTATCCCCCTTGAAAAATAGTCACATCTCCCAACTGAGCCCTGCACCATCGAGACCCAACATTTAGGTGCTTGGAGGCTTAGGGAATCTCATTTCCCTGGATAACCTTTACAGGCAGAGTTGGCTAGTACCCCAATATTCGGTGAAAACTTACAACTTCTAGCGGACCCGGTCACCAAAGTCCCATCAATAGAAATTGGTTCTAGTAGGAGGGCATAAACTTTTCCCCCTCTCGAGATTCTAATTTTACACATCCCGAGGGTTCCCCAAGCCTTAGTTTTAGAATTCAAGCCTTTTAACGAGATTGGGTCTTTCTCCCCAGAGAAATTTGAGAGTCTCCTTAGGTCATCCCTTAACCCTAGAAGGTTTGTTAAATTTGATCCTCCTGCTCGAAAGAAACAAACCCTGAAAGTCACACCAGCCACTATCTTTCAGAAGTCTAGTGTACTATCGAATATCCAAACTTCCCAAATAATTTCGGGAATCAATGTTCAACCTACCCAAATTTCAAATCCCCCAATGGCTACATATTTTGGAAATACCTGTCCCCTATGGGAACTTTTCCCACCACAACTAATGACTTACCCTCGCACCTGAAAAAAGATTTGCCCATGATATGAGCACTTAGGCCCACGAACCGCAGAAGAACATTTACAGGCATACAAAGGTGCCATGAACCAACACCTAATCCAACATGAGGATGTTGTGACCTGGATGTTCCTCCTTTCTTTGGGATAGAGAAAATTGAACTGGTATCTTAACCTTCCTGCCAACTCCATCAATAGGTGGTAGGACATGGAGGACGCCTTTTTGGCTGCCTTCCACGTGCACGTAGACCTAGCTTGGTCTCACAGCCAGCTCATTTCTATCAAAAAGGAACCAAATGAGCCCCTCACAGCATTCAATCATCAGTTCCAATGCATTCTAAAGTGGTGCATGGGTCCTTTCATCCCATCCATGGAAGTAACCATACAGACCTATCTCAACATGATGGACCCATTCATTGCCACTCTCCTCTGGAGAACAACTGCCCCAGGCAATCGAGATACTTTGGAAAAATTTTACAACCTAGCCCTGGAATTGTCCCGTGGTCTTAGCAAATCCCTAGGCAGAATTGGGTAGAACACACCCTTCAATATGATCCCCAACGGGACTGCATACACTGGGGGGAATAACCCCAATTTGGTAGTGGGTGCCCCTATAATGGCAATGAATCCTCGCCACCACCAATAGACCAGCAGGCTCGATACGTTTATCCATCACAGACTTAGACAATATCAAGTATGGAATATTTCCCTAAGAACCAACCACATCCAAATCAACAACAACAGACATAATCATCCAGAGTGCCTTTCTTCTAGTCACCTACGGCTGGAAGATTTCCACCCTCGACTTCGGTGAATACTGTTGCCTTCCCAGGAGACCAACAACAACAACTATCACATTGTGGCACAAACACTCAGTTGACCACTAAGGTTGAACCCCTCTGGTGAATTCTATGCACCTTGACTATAGACATGGGTCAACTAAAGGCGGGGTCTTATGCACCCCAGAACCCTAATTCCCAATGAGGGAATATTTTCTCCGGCCAACAAAACAACAATGCTTGAGGAAGAAATTTCAACAATGGGCCTCGGCCCAACCAACAACAATGGAATAATAACACAAACACCAGAGGTTCACCTTCAAACCAAAATGCCAATCAAGGTGGTGTTGGACCATCCCATTTAACACCAGTCATAGAATTCCAGCCCATGACCAATTGATGTAGATTGCATGATACGAGCTCCCACAATGAGGTGAACTACGCCACGCTGGAGAAGGTCATCATGATCTCTTAGCTGGATAGACAAAAAAAATCTGACCATACTCCTCTAGAGCCTCCTATGCAAGAGCCAACTCATGGTGCATTCACCTGTGAGACCATCTTCTTTAGATCCTTCGAAGAAGATGAAGAAGAATCTGAATTATAGGGATTCTTTGATGAGTCGATTCCGGCCTTTGAGGCCAATGCCTTCACCAACCCGTGGGCTCCTTACAACACTCAAAGATAGGATGGTAAAGGACCCATTTACATGCCAACACCTCCTAAGGACACTCCTCCCTGGGGTAAAACAGCTGACTGACCTTTCTCTCCAAAAGGTCCTAGCTCTACCCAAGTGAAGGACCTAGCCAAGGGAAGCCATCAATTCCCAAGAGGAATATTTGACATCACAAAGGCATTAGAACAAACCACCACCTCCATGACCTTGATGGAGGTTTTTCTAAATTGTCCCAAGTAGAAGAAGTCCCTTCTAAAGCTCCTGGGAAACCCAAAAGTTGTCATCCACCCACCCAAGATAGTCTCTTTTGAGGATGCCAATGCGGCTATCTTCTAGGGAAGTATAGAGGATCCTCTATTCCTACTAGGCCTGAACATACAAGGCAAAAACATACATAACTACCTAGTAGATTTTGGGGCTTTGGGCAACATCATGCCTCTATCTATATGCCAGAAGCTCAGATTTAGACCCACCCCATCTAGTGGTACAGTAATTCAACTAGATAAAACTACTGTGAAAATGGTGGGAGAATTGAAGAATGTCCGAATACAACTCATCCAGGACCCCAGAATAGCCAGCATAATCGATATCCAAGTGGTGGACATCCTAGAGACTTATGGGATGTTATTAAGTCAGAATTGGTCTAAGTCCTTGAATGGATACTTTTTGACCAACTTCTCCCACTTATGGCTCCCCTGGGAAGGAGAATCAAACAAAATCTGGGTTGAAAGTGAACCCTAGATGAAGTAGGCCCTTACCAAAGTTGGGAAGGTTAATGAGGTCTTCTTCTCTGAGACTTCCCCAGGAGTATACCGACCCTTTGAAATCTTAACATTCGATTTCACCCCCGGGGAGGATCCCATAGTCTTGCAGAGAACCCAAGACCTAGAAGAAAAGTTGAAGGTTGAAGTCAATTCTCAAGGTGTCTTAGCGACCCCCGCCACACTCTTGTCTAAAACTTGGTGTCATGTACTCCATTAGAAACATTCAGAGCTAGAGTGTGAGCCTTGCCTCTCCATCGCTACCCAACACATTGACGCCTTCCCAAGCAAAGAAAATAGACTGATTCCCTGAAACCCAATATCCTTACTGGAAGCACTTCCTCAGTGCCATTTTCCCAGGGGTCTCAAACCCAGATCGCTCTAGAGGCAAACCTTACCCATGCACCAACAGTGCGGGAGGAAGCTCTTCCCAAGTCTCCCAAAATTAATCCAAAAGCTTCTCCACCTCCCCAACTCCAGACTATAAATAATGACTTGTGGACCCTTAAGTTTGATGGGTCCCGGTCCAAACAAGGCTGTGTGGTTGGAGTAGAACTAATCAAACCATGAGGGAAGTCCTTCCTTGCATCCTACAGGCTACAGTTAAACTACACAAACAATGTTATAGAGTACAAGGCTTTGGTCCCTAGATTCCTATTCACATTAAGGAAAGGAATCACCTGCCTCTGGGCTCTGGGTGATTCAGAGTTGATTGTCAAACAATTATGGAGTCAATATACATGTCATGATAAGAGGTTGGCCGCATACCGTAATCGGGCTTGGATTCTTATTGAAAATTTTGATGCCTTTGGCATTGATCTTATTCCCCAGCGATGGAATTATGTCTCGGATGCCCTCGCCATTTTTTCCAGCACGCTGGAGCCCATGGCTGGCTCACGACTCTGGAGATTTTCCATCGAGATGATCCCCACCCTGTCCATCTGAGATAATGTCACCCACTTTCAGGTTTTTGAGGATGATCAACATATCTTGGCCTTCATGGCCAATGTTGGTGTCTTCAAGGACTAGATAGTGTAGGAATGAGGCCATGATGATAATGGGCAAGGTGATGAAGATGATGGGATCATGGACCTACCTACTAACACCATCCCAAAGGGTATGGTCATGCTTGAATGCATCTTTGACTCAGATCCTTGAGACTGGGAAAAGATATCATCCTCCTCTGAGGGAGGAAAATTTGAGAAAGTAAACATCGGCCAACCTAGTGAGGAGAAGATGATACACATTGGCACCTCCTACTCCCCTGAGGAGAAGGAGAAGATTCTTATGGTTCTCTGAGAATACATAGACGTGATTGCATGGGGGTATGAAGATTTGAAAATATACAACACATCCATTATGACTCATACCATCCTCGTGAAACCCTATGCTAAGCATTTTTGGAAAAAGAAATGACCAGTCAACCCATTGATTGAGCCTCTGATCCGTCAAGAGGTGGAAAAAATATTATTAACCCGAATAATCTTTCCAGTCCGGCACAGTACATGGGTTGCCAATTTGGTCCCTGTTAGAAAGAAGAGCGGGGAAATTCATCTTTGCATGGATTTTTAGAACTTGAATAGAGCCTCCAAGAAGGATAATCGCCCACTCCCCTTGTTGGATGAGGTGTTATAGATAGTAAATGGATCCCAAATGATGTCTTTCTTGGACGGATACTCTAGATACAACCAAGTGATGGTTAAGTATGAAGATAGAGACAAAATGACATTCACCACCAAGTGGGGAACGTTTGCATATAGGAGAATGCCCTTTGTCTTGATTAACGGAGGGGCCACATTTCATAAGGTTATGGACATTACATTTGAGGGCCTTGTGAATCAGTGCATAATCATCTACATGGATGATTTGACCATCTTTTCTCAGGACAGGCATGACCATTCCGCCCACCTCGCCCAGATTTGTGAGAGATGTCACGATACAGAATATCCCTCAACCCCAAGAAGTGCATATTCAGGGTCACTGAAGGGAAGTTTCTCAGGCATATTGTCTCTAAAAGGGGTATATCTATCGACCCTAAAAGAGTAGAAGTGCTACTAAATTTTCAAATACCCGGCAACAAGAAAGAGATGTGGTCTTTCTTTGCAAAGATCAACTTTGTCCAGCGATTCATCACTGGATTCACCGAGATAGTCAAACCACTCAATGAGATGATGAAAAAGGATACCAAGATTGAGTGGAGTCTAGAAGCAAAGTGGGCATTTGCCCAAATCAAACAAATGATAACAGAGGCACCTGTTCTGGCCAGTCCAGACTATTCCCTACCTTTTTATATTTACTCCTTCGCTTTGCCGCATTCTGCAGCGGCTATGTTGACCCAAAATGTCAAAGGGGAAGAATGACCAATAGCTTTCATGAGCTCTCCCTTTAATAATGCCGAAGCTCGGTATTCATCATTGGAAAAACACGCCTTTGCTCTTGTTCATGCTGTGAATAAATTTTGGCATTATATTCTCCGGAGCAAGGTGCACGCTATTGTCCCAGACTAGGCTGTGAAATCCCTGTTGATGCAGAGTGAGTTGGACAAGAGATGGGGGAAATGGATGGCCATCCTCCAAGAATATGACTTAACAATGCAGCCCATGAAGATAGTCTGAGGCCAAGGATTAAGTCAAGCGATGGCGGAAAAGACTCCCCATATAGAATGCCAAACATACACAGTAGAGTCCATCACTCAAGACTTGTGGTACACCGATTTGGTGTACTTATTGTTAAACAACAGATGGCTAGAGGGGTTACCTCCCAAAAAACACTGCGCCTTGCAAATGAAAACTGCCCACTTCATGATCAAAAACTCTGCGCTTTACTACAAAAATTATGAGGGAGTGTACCTTCGATGCATTGATAGGGACCAAGCTACGAAAATGATTGAAGAATTCCATGGGTACTTTGGGACCGGGCATGGCTCAACCAACGCCACCACCTATCAGATCCTCTGGGCCAGATATTATTGGCCCTGCATATTCAAAGATGTTTACACTCACATTCAAAGGTGCCACACTTGCCAAACCATGGCACATCATGAGTGTAACCCATCTATGCCTTTACAACCAGTCTTCAATGCTAGGCCTTTTGCCCAATGGGCATTTGAATTTATCAAGAAAATCAACCCCAACTCATCTGCCAACGACCAGTATATCCTAACTACTACTGATTACTGCACCCGGTGGTCTGAAGCCATACCTTGAAAAAACAACATGGCCGATGTAGTTATCAAATTCCTCAAAGAAAACATCGTCACAAGATTTGGGATGCCCTTTGCTATAGTGTGTGACAATGGTCTGGAATTTTATTTGGCGTAACTACTTGAATGGACCTATAACTGGAAGATCACTCTGAATTTTTCCAGAAACTATTACCCCTAGGGGAACGACATTGCTGAATCAGTGAACAAAAATTTACTTGAAGTGATCAAACACTTGCTAGATCAGAATCCCCAGGATTGACACCAAAAGAGTAGATTCACCCTTTGGGCAGATCGCATTCAAATTAAGGCCACCCTAGGAATGTCCCCATTCCATCTGGTTTATGGCTAGAACCCAGTGTTCCCAATCAACTTACAGATCCTAGTTTTACAGTTGATGCAAGAATTCAGCAACCAAAACAACATCATGGAGGTTCAGCTCCTAAATCTAGTGCAGATGAAAGAATAATGAGACGCAGCCCTTGAACATTTCATGCATCATCAAGTAGTGATAAAATGATGGTTTGATCAAAGAGCCCAATACCAGGACTTTCAGATTTCAGACTTAGTCCTTTTGTGGGACAAAGCCCGGGAGAAGAAAGGAAAGCACACCAAATCCAACAGCTCTGGCTTGAAACATACCTAATGTCAAAGATTTGCGGGGAAATTACCTATCGCCTTAACACCATGATTGGAGTGCCTATCTCATTTCCCGTCAATGGACAGTTCCTCAAACATTATTTCGAATAAGGTCAGTTTGCCCAAGGTTGTATTTTATGTAAAGTTCCCTTGTTTGTAAATATTTATTTCCCGGTGCCTCGTTTAGAGTTGCCTTGCCTTGTAAATATTCTTTTTGGCCGTCCTTTAGGACCACCACCCCTTTTATTTTTCTATCTTTCATTTACTTTTCTTCTTTTTTGGGTTCCAGTGCTTTGCTCCCCTTCTTGTGAGGACTGGTATGCTTCGCATAACATCCGGTCTCTGGGATGTTGTCTTTAGCATGATGGTGAACTTAAGAATCTATTGTTAGCATGATGGAATTGGTCTAGTCTCCAAAGTTATTTTGCAAGTCTGGTAGTACACTGAGTAATATTCATCAAATTTATCCCCGGAAGCCTGGCAATTAGTTAAATCCAAAATATAAGGAACAAGTAATCAGACATATCGAGGGTAGATCGGTCGCACTAGTAGATTGACCCAAGTTTGAAATTTTAAAGATTCTTCCCAGATCTGGAGTTTTCCTTTCCCATCTAGTATATTAAGATAGGTGGAAGGGTGAAAGATGTACCACCATTAAACTTAGCTAAGCTTAAGCTTGATGGTGAAAGAAGTACTGCCTTCCCACCCAACAAAAAAAAAAAAAGAGGAAAGAAATGGGACGAAACTCCGGTCACTAGGAGAAACAAGAAAATTTCATGATTTTTGGGTTTGATATACTTAGTGCCTCTTCTCTGCTTCTCCTAGAGGTCATCGGATTGATTTCCTTCCAAAGAACACACTTCACCACTGATGAAAAGACCCTGGATTAAATCGCGTATGGCTGGATTTTCTCAAACATGTTACTCTTTGCAAGTAAGATACTTTGAGTAATGATCTGTTCCAATTTTCTAACCAGGGATTATGCAATTCTTGACTACGCTAAGAAATTCATCCTAGATAGTCACCATTTGTTATGCCCTACATCCTTGTCCCTACATTTTGGGTGCAAAATGTTGGGTCCCCCTTTTTGCTTTCCATTTTTGGCTCTTGCCTTATCTTTTTCCTTTGCTTCTTTGTTTTCTTTCTCTGGGTTTTTCTTTCCCAGGGAATTTGTTTCGCTTTGTGTTTTGTTTTGTTGTGTTCTCTGGGCCCAGTCCCAAAGTTGTTCGTTCTTGGTCCAGAGGCCAGATTCTGGAGTCTGGGATTCTTTGCCATGATATTTTCTTTTCGCAAGAGGGTATGGTTGTACGGAATCCCCGGGCCCGGAGTCTGGAGGTCTGCTAGTTCCAGAGTTTGTGAAAGGAAAGGTAACTTTCTTTTTACCTCAGGTATAAATAGAAATCACCTATCATTTTTACATTTACCGTGATTAAAACACTTAAGCAATTTGAGTGATTTCAGAGTGATATTACAACGATTCAGCAAGAATCTAGTGTGAACTATTATAAGCTGTTCTGAACAATTGTGAGTATTTTTTGGTGTTGAGTGGTGATCGTATGGAGATAGGAACTATTGTAGAGTGTTTGCGGCACCTTTCCTTCCTTCCTCTCTTTGGTTTTTAGGTTGGTCTCCCTATCTCCTTTCCTCTCCATTTTCCTCACTTTTTGGTTTTTATCTGGTTTGTGTTTTCTCTTTCATTTCTATTTTGTGTTGCGTTTCTTTCTGGTTCACCACCCATTGGTGGGTCAGCTCTGCCAGAGGGTTGTCCACCCTCTGTGTAGATGTAGGATAAGGTAAAAATTGTATATATTTGTATATTTTCCAGTTTCTACATAGGTAGTCACATTGCATTCTGTATATATGTATTTTTAGTATATATTGTTGTATATCCCTCCACCCTTCATGTATATATCTTTCAGCTCTTCTTAGGTTAGGTGTATATTCTATGTGTATTTGTTTGATAGTCTGTCAAGCTCACCGTGCTATGTTCATTTCTATAATCACCTAAAAATGGTCACCTAAACCCTAGACCCCCAACCTCACACCGGTATATAAAAAATGTCATTGTGAGTAATGTCACAGTGAACAGGTGTTGAATGCATTATACTGGGAAGAAGATCTCCCTTAGTACCCTTGTGGTGCATTAAAACATATAGAATGTAACTTCTGTAGGCTAGAGGCCTCCATAATGGAGCTAATCTACCACAAGTATAACCACCTGAATGGATGCCTTGACTACAAACTTTGTTCTAGTATCCAAAATCCCTCTATCTATTGGCGCGGAAGGTCAGAGACTGACTAAGACATCCCACACTTTCATGGCTCTTAGTAGAGACAATGGTCCCTTGGGAAGTGATTACCCTTGGGATTCGAAGCTTGGTGTTCCTGAGAAGTGAGTGCACATGTAAGGAGGAGCCCGTGCCTCCAAGCTTCTAAGTTGTCCGCTATGAGTAGACATGGCTGAACTTCGGTTCAAGTGGGAACTCAACAGATATTTCCCTGGCTATCCTAGGATTGTGGTGTGTCTGTTATTTTCTTTTACAAAAAACAATCTAAATGATGTGTCTTGTGTGAGTGTTCACAAACAACAACAACAATATGATCAAACAATCTTGGAATCTATACACTTCAGATATTTGTCTATGTTGTCTCATTTGAAACTTTAGCTATCCTGTCGAAACTCTATCAAAATTCTATCGAATTGGTTTCAAAAACTTGTCAAAACTTTGTCTTCCATCTACGTTCAGTCTATTCTGAAATTTGCGCTGTCATAATGCTTTTGTTAGTTCACATTGCAACTACAATCTATTGTTAGTCCAACCTATCATTGTCTTGAAATCTAATGTCGTTACGCTTGTCCAATTGACAGAGTCCTTTGTTCAAACTTATCATCTTTGTCTGCATTGTCCTTATTCTAGGTTGTGAGAGCAGGTTCGTTAACCTTGACTCAAGATCAGAGTCTTTGCTATCTTCAGTCAGATGTTTATCTCTTGGTCTCTTTGGTCTTGGACTTAGACAACACTTTAGATTTCACCACGGTGTCAGTCATACAAATCAACTTATCTTATGCCTGTGCGAACTAGAAGTCATTTTAGAGAATTTCACGAAGAAGACAATCAGGAATTCCCATTCAAAGAAAACTCCTTATTTGGAGAGAACCCTCTCTTTGAGGGAGATTCTTGAATTACTCCTAGATCACAATCCCCTGAGGATAAGGTACCTAGTCCCAAGATGTCAGAAGAAAGTCAAGTTAGAGGCAGGTCTTGACGGAGAGATCTCTCTAATGGTACCAACCCTCGCAATAGTCAACATTCCTCGATTCCATCAGACCCTGGTGAGGAAGAGATTGATGAATGTCTTCAGGATAAGAGGTTTGTGAAACTCATGAAAATGATCATAAACTAAGATAAGGAACAATATTTCCTAGATCTAGCAGAGCAAGGCACTCAACTTCCACCTCACTTCAAAGCTGAGGATATCATTTCTAGGGAAGAAGAAACTCCCATGACGCTCATAACTAAACAAATGCAAACTATGCAAATGGAATTACAAAAACTCCAAAAGGAAAAAGAAATGCCGAACACAAGGTTTTCTTTAAACACAATCTATCCTTTTCCTTTTGACAGAGATTTGTACTTGCCTCTGTTTCCACGCGGGGTTGAAATTCCAAGGTTTGATAAGTACAACGGTCACTCTAATCCACAAGATCACATCTAAGAATTCTGTCCTCTTTGTACAGAGTTCATGTATGAAGAGACATATCTTATGCATCTCTTTCCTTGGATTTTGAGTGGCCAAGCTATGGATTGGTTCTCAAAGTTACCCACTGGTATAAAAACTTTCGATGAGCTGATAAATCTGTTCTTGCAACAATACTCTTACAACATCCAACATCCTGTGATGATGATTGATTTATGTAACACGAAGCAAAACACAGGAGAACCCTTTTTGACCTTTCTTTAGCGATGGAGAAAGATGTTTTCTAGATATCCAAGACTCATGCCTGAATCTAAAATGATGGATATTTTTTCTAGTGTTCTGATTCCAGAACTAAACTACCCTCTTCAGATGCAATGTCCACCCTCTTTCAAGAAAATGGTAGAAAATGTGATGAAAATAGAAGATGTGCTTGTTAAAAAGGGTGACATTACCCTCCATAAGGAAAACAAGTTTGGTTCCAGTTCCAAAGACAAATCTAAATATTGGAACAAAAACAAGCATGTGGTAAATGATGGAGTAGTCGATTACTCTGCTCCCCAATCAAAACCAGCAGTCTTCAATCTGACAAGTGGCTCTAAGGCCCTAAAAACTGCTGAAAATGCCACTAAATCATCTTCTTCTAAAGGGACCAGTGGTTTGTTGAAAGACAAACCATGGATTAAATGTAAATGAGACTTTGACTCTTTAGGTGAGTCATATGAATCTGCACTTAAAACTCTACTGGCAAACAAGCTACTCACATTGCCAGATAACTCCAAACCATATGATCCAGAGATCAAACCAAAATGGTGGAGAGACAATGATTTCTGTCAATTCCATAGGAACGAAGGACACACGATAGAAAATTGCATGAGGCTCAAACATGAGATCCAAGATCTCATTGATAATGAAATAATTGCGGTTGATAATCACAACAAGAATGTTGATCATAAGGCATTCAAAGATCCTTTCCTAGACCATCACAAAGGAGAAACTTCTAAGAAAGGTGCTCAAATCAATCACACTTATTCTAATTATGACTACAATGTCATCAACATGCTTGAGTCATCTCATTCTGAATATTGCAATGTCATCATCGTCAAGCAAAAAGAGAAAGAGTCTCAATCGGCTAATGCAGTGACTCGAGCACAAGAAAAAGTCACCTTGGGGGGTTCTAGATCTTCCAACCCTTCATCATCTTCCAATAAACCATTGGTATCAAAATCATGGGTACATTTTAGAAAAAAAACCACTGTGGGTACCTCTAAAGTCTCACAGTCCAAACAACTGACTTTGTCCAATGTTGTGGACTATAGCATCATCGAGAACTTGCAGAGAACCTCTGCCCAGATTTCAATCTTTGAATTGCTCAAACTCTCTCCATCTCACAAAGAGGTCCTGGATAAAGCACTATCAACTACCAATGTCCCCAAGGACTTGGATCTGGATTGGTTTTATTCCATGGTGGGTCACTTGACCTCACCACATTACCTATCACTCTCAGAAGAAGATGGCAACTCTTTAAGTCATCCACACAATCTCCCCTTGCATGTCGAAGTCTTGATCCATAAACACCATGTCAGATGAGTCTTGATAGATGGAGGCGCAGGGTTGAACATATGCACATACAGGTTAATCGAGAAACTAGGCCTTTCAAAGAATGTCATTGATCCTAAAAAGAAAATCACTATCAAGGCCTACGATGAACAAGAAAGATCTTCTAAAGGTCTTGTGACTTTACCAATCCGCATAGGTCCTGTTGAGAGGGATGTTACCTTCCAAGTTCTGTATCTCCCACTGGCCTACAACATTCTATTGGGAAGACCCTGGATCCATGAGATGCAGGCAGTGCCATCAATGCATCAAATTCCCATTCAATGGTGTAGAAGTCACTGTTCCTGCAGACACTAGTTATGCCTGTAATGCACTAAGACAAGCAGTAGATACCCTTGTCCCACACAAAGTGATGCATCTGACTCTAAATCAGCGGCAAATTTATTGAAGGAAACAGATCACCTAGGTCTTATGGAAAACCGTCAGAAGAGATGAAACCAACAACATCCCAAGAAATCTATGATGAGACCTTTGTTAAAGCAAACACACCATTAGAAGATCAATAGGAGGAAAGAGCCATTCTAGCTTGGTTATATAAAGAACCTAAAGATAATGAAGATGAACAACATGTAATACCCCTAGAAAAATTTGGTGTGGGGTATAAAGTGGCTTGTAAAATGGGGTATTTGGGTAAAGGACCCATTGGACCTAATCAAAATGGTCTTAAAGAACCTATCTCTACTGACTACAGATGACCTAAAGACACA
>MU223550.1:1339232-1356650 GCA_018584345.1 Thuja plicata | reverse complement strand
AATGATTCTGACTGCAAATACTTTTACTATTCTAATTTTAGGTTTTTGTCATATGCAGGACTCCAGAATAAATCCATAATGAAATGTCCAAAGAAGAGAATCCAGATAAAATTGGTTCTATATCTTAGCTCTATTTGTATATTGTATTTTGTCAATCACTTGTACAGAAAGTCAGATTAATATAGAATTTCTATTCATCTTAGACAGTCAGTGTTCCTAATAAGGTAGAGTAGTTTGGGCATTGAAGCAATTATTTCCTTACTAATTTCTATTACAGAATGTGTTTATACACTGGCATTAAAAATCAACCTCTAATTTGAAAATACATTGATGTATTCCACTAATACTTAACTTTTACAGAATTGATAAACTTAAAAAAAAAATGAGCAATTTTTCTTATATCTACATTCCTTTTCAATGTAATGGAAACTTTATTCTAAATCTATTTATTCATTCCTACCATAGGGAAATACACTTTAGAAATGTGAAACAGAGTGCATGAAAGAAATATAAGAGTCCTTCTAGCAATGTTTGAAACTCAAACTTTAATAGAGAGCTTGTAGCTTTTCAATTTAGGAAATCTTAACAAAATAGAATAACATAGAACTTGATAAATAGGAGATTCACATTTTAGTCCTTTTTCACTTCTTTAGAACAATTAATACAGAGATTGAAATATTATTTCTGGTTCATAGAAAATCTGTTAAACATTTTACAAGACCAGACTTAAAATGCAAGTATTAAGTGCAGAAATTTTAAGGCTGATCCAAGGATATAAGAAACAGAGTCATAATTTCAGAACTTTTCCATCTTCAATTCAGGACTGAATCATTTAGCCATAAGTCAAGACCTGCACACATAAGATTCCTTCACATGGCCATGGAGCTCACCTCCTAGCCAAAGCCATTACATGGCCACCCCCGAGCTTGGGGAAACAAGTATAGGACAGGGTAACATAAAAATAGCACATCATGACTTTCAACAAAACTCAATCACATAGTCTACATTACTCCCTTTCCCAGGCTTAAATAAAGGATTCAACATAGAATCCCAATGGTGGGTGAAGGTGGAATTACACTTGGAGTCACCATGCTTATGAAATAACAACAACAAAAAGCATACAACCTTCACAAGGCCCTTCTAAAACCCAACATATAGCTCAATACTATGAGCAAAACATCACTCCTTATGACCCCCAAAAATTGCACCTTATGACCCCCAACATAAGCTGGTTATCATGGCTGCCCATACAGCTATGCACTCAACAAATGCAATCCCAACTCTATACCCTTCACCCCAAGTTCTCCTACTTTCCTCCCAAGGATGAGGATTGAACTTGCACACCCTCAATCAAGACAATTGCAAATAACAACAAAGAAAGAACTAAAATTCATAACTCAGATTTTAAAAGAACAATAATAAACCAATTTCATACTTCACACATGACAAAAGAACAATAAAAATTCTTCTACAATTCACATCATTTTCAAACAAAGAGCAAAATAAAATGAACAAGGTTTTGACCCACCAACCTCCTTCCAAACAAGTGGCTGAATTAGGGTTGAAGTTGAACTTTCTCCCTTCCAAGCTTGTTGTTTCAAAACCCCTAAAACCAGGCCCTTAAGACTCTTTCTGTAATTTTCTCTACTTGCCTAGCAACCCCACAAAAACCATATTTTCCTCCTAATTAAAACCTTCCCCCCTTCTCCTACACCCTTCCCAAATTAGTTAGGTATCTAGGTTCTAGCAAATGTGCCACTTGCCATTCTTAAATTTCCTAGCATATGCATTACAACCTAGCAACATGATGGAAGTTTTAGGGGGAAAAGACATTTTCGTGCAACCCTAAAATGGCATGATTTGAGGGATAAGGAAGTGGCCTAGGAAGATGAAATTAGGTGAAATGAGCCCCCCAACCAAAGTCCTAACCTTGGAACACTAAAAATTTGCATAAAATTACTACCTAGGACTTCCCAAAACCTCCTAAAAATGCCAATGAATCATGCATCCGAAAATTGGGGTTAGATTATCAAAGTTTCCTTGGTCTCATACACCACCTACTAGCTTGGGAAATGTTCAAGATTAACAAGGAGGAGGTGGGGTCCAAAATCCACATCACATGCCACTTAAAACTAAAGTGTCAAATGACACATCACCAAACAGAATACACATCACAACCTATGTGGCATGCTTGTGTGCAAAACATTTAAACATTTACACAAAATAAAAATCACTTACAATATACAAATTAAACCATTATCAATCATACATAATCAGTCACCACATTCACAAAAGAAAATACAATACAACGAGGTCACACTCTCTCTCTAGAGTCGACCTTGGCTTTACAGATTGCACTTGGTCCTATCTTGTTTCCCCGGATTAAACCATGGCCATATCCCTGCATGCTCAAACTCGATGTCAGTACATCATGAAAACAACTTATATTAACAAACATTTCAACATAAGATGATAGCATCTTCTAAACAATATACATGTGTATACATCTACATCATATAACATTACATATTTTCATAAGCAAGTGATAACATCATATTCTAGAACCATGATTTCATTAATGATCATAATATCAAAGATAACAGAACAATGCTGAATACATATATCATGAATAATCAAGGTATCAAAATAAGCATGTATATATATAAAGAGTACGGTTACTGTGATCATCAACAAAACCTGTAACAAACTACTCATAAAGTCCAAACTATGGCATGAGTAAACCATAATGTCAATACTCAAGATATCATCCTGATGAGTCAAGTTCAAAATGAAAGTCAAACTAGGACAGATCAGGGCAGGACCTCACATTATGGATGGAATATTATCATTACCCATATTTCTTCTAATTGGGGTAGGAATCATCAAAAATTTAATTAACTATCCATATACATCATCAGTCTAAATTGGAGAGGCTCTAAGACCTACCCCAGAAGCTATTGGTCTAGAACCTATCATGCCCCTTGATTCACACATCAATCACTGTCCCATAATATCTTGTGCTATCCAATCAACCCATTTAAGATTTGGATAAATCTCATTGAGCACATCTCCTTACCTCTCATCTCTCATGAGGTCAAAATCAACTTATCTCTTCTTTATTGCTAGCGCAATATCAATCATCAAATATTTTCCTAGTAATATATTGAGAGATCAATCTCATCCAATCAATCTCTCAAGGGGGCATACATCATATCAACCAATTTTTTTAACAACTGGTGCATAATTAAGAGTGTTTTTCATCATAAGAGCATCATGGAGTAATCAAAATTTTCATATCATAAGGTGTGTCAACAAAACCAAATCAAATAAACCTCATTGTATCTAAATTTGTGCATCTACATCATTACATTGGCCTGGATCTAGGCAGGGGCAGCTCATCAAATCACTAAATCGTTACTGTCATGGGCATTCAATTCAATTTTTATTTTAACTAATGCTTAAGCTAGAATAAGTTCAAAGAGGGTCAAAATGTATACACTAAAAAATAGTCAAGGCCTAATATTAATTAAATTCTAGCAATTTAATTAATAAATCTTCAAATTTCATCTAATATGTAATTTAATTATTAACATTACATAGTTCACTTCATAAATTAATTATCCTAACCACACCTTATTTCACCCCATTCAAAATCATGCACATAGATTTGCCACTTCATCATGGCTAGAGAATTTATTTTCTAAAAAATATAAATTGCTATTTTCTCTAGCCACTTTTCTAGCCATCTTTTCATAAATACATTAGCCACCTCCACCTCCATTTTGTCTCCTATGTTTAATGATCCACCTTTCTAGCCACCTTTTCATAAATACACTAGCCACCTCCACCTCCATTTTGTCTCCTATATTTAATAATCCACATTTCTAGCCACCTTTTCATAAATACATTGACTTACATGATAACCTTGAGCAACTTTGAGCCTCCATTTTGTCTTCTACATTTAATAAATCATCCATTTTTGACACCCACCATATTTGACTTGGCCAACCACCTAGCACATGTGGATGACATGTGTCTTCAACATAGGATCCAACTTATCAAAGCTTCCCAAAAATCTATAAATAGAGCCTCCCCTCAAAGCATTGGGTTCCATCTCTTGTTGCAATATCATAATTCTCTCATTTGCATATTTAATTTTTCTCTTTCTTTCATAGTAGTTTCATGATAGATTTCATAATTCTTGTGTTAATAATTTGTTTTTATCTTCATATCATGTTAGTTTCTCATCATTTAGTTTTGAATTAGTAGTTTAAATATTGAATTTACATACTCTTTATTTGGTCCATTTTGCAAGCTAGTTCTTTATACTAGCCTCATGATTTCTTAGATCTCCACTATAGTTTTTCATAACATCATTAACTTCATTATCTTAGCTTGCATTTTTATCATGCTATTGTATATCATATACTTCATGGTAGCTTAATTCTTTCATCCTTGCACATCATTTTGAATCTTGTTCATCAGGTTGTCATCTAAAGGATCTTATGAGATACTAAGAGCCATTTAAAAAAAAGATCCAATAGCTCCTTGACGATAGAGGACCATAGAATGGTTTTAGAAACTAACATATTGTATTTTCTTAATTTTCTTGGTTTCTAAGTTAATATTTCATGCGTGCTTTGGTGTTGTTTTCTAAATTACATGTTAGCTAACATACACTGGGGATTCAACACATGTTGTATTAAGTATCATTTTTTAAAGATATTTCTAAGGATAGGAACATGATCACTATGTTTGATGGACTTAGTGAGGATATTATGAACATAATCTTGAAGGATCTTATGGATGTAGTCATGAAATATTAACATCATAGCATGTTGATATGAAGTACCTGCATTGTTTAATCCAAAAGGCATAAAAACCAAACAAAAGGCTTCCCAAGGAGTAATGAAAGCAATTTTATATTGATCTTGAGGAGGGATAAATATTTAATTTTATCCAGAAAAACCATCCATGAAAGATAATAAAGCATGTCTTGTTGTAGAATCCACTATCATATCAATGTTTGGAAGAGGGAAATCATATTTCAAAGAAGCTTTGTTTAAGTCACGGAAATCAATACACATCCTAATTTTGTTTTCACCCTTAGATATAACCACAATGTTTGAGATCCAAGGAGATTAGTCTATAGGACGTATAAAGCCAACATCAAGGGTCTTTTATATTTTAGCCTTAACAAGAAGAGTGATATTAGGATTCATCTTGCATATCTTTTGTTTGATAGGTTTAGCATTAGGCACAAGATTGTTGTTATGAGTGACGATCTTAGAGTTAATTCTAGGCATATTTAAATAAACCCAAGAAAAGATATCAGATAATTCAAGAAGAAGAGAAGTGAGCTTTACACATTCTTCCTCATCTAGACACTTACCAATTTTGATAACCTTTTCAGGGTCATTAGGATCCATTTGCACATCAATGGTGTCAGTAATCAAAAGATTACTTTGTGAAGAAAAATCCATGGGTAAAGGAGAATTAGGAAGATGTTAAGGGTCAACCTCTTTCCCAAAGTATGCTTCAGAATTCAGGAAAAAAGGCATTCTCCTATTATGGTGAAAAGGAGGGAGATCATTATATGCCCCAAGAAGTTAGCTATATCATTGAATCAGTACTAAATGTATCAAGAGAATATTTTTGATCAAAATAAATGAGATTAGGATTCACAAGTTTAAGAGGTCCACTAGAAATGTGATAGACATTTAAAGTAACTAGATGTGGTTTCTTACTTGGGTTAAATCCCAATCCATAGGAATGTTCATGGGCATCATTTTCGAATGCAACTTGTATCCCTTGTTCAAATTTTCCACATCCCTTGCAATTAAATCCATATTTTGCAAGAAAGTGATGACCATGACAATAACAAGAAGCCATTTATGATAGAGTTAATGGAGCTTCATAGGTCACTATATCATAGAGATCAAGATTTGATAATTTCTATATTTTCATTTGTAGAAGAGGAAACACATTTATTACTTAGCTCAGTCGAAAGAGGAGTTGGAGTAACAATCTCTTTCATGTTTTCAGTTTGAGATTGTATAAATGAAAGAACTGAAACTTTATGTTCTCTTATGATTGTTGGTGTAAAATCCAAAGATCCCCAATAATATTTTGAAAGAGAAGTGGAAGAAGAAGGTTCTTTGATATATTGAGTATTAGGTTCCCTTTTTTCTTCATTAGACTCAGGAGCCTTAGCAAATTCTATGTTTAAACAACTGTTCGGTCTATCAGCTACGTGAAGAGTGTACATCACATTGTTATAGATAAACTTGACCTTATGATGAAGAGTTGAAGGAATATCATTCATGTTATGTAGTCATTGTCTTCCCAAAATAAGTTTATAATTAAGGGGTCGAGACTCACATGAATAGGAGTGTCTAAAATGACTGGACCAACCTTAATAGGAAATTTTATGATACCCAACGTTCTTTTAGAAATATTGTAAGAGAAATGAATAGCAACATTATCTGGTTGAAGAGTTGAAATGTCAGACTTGAGTCTCATATTGTAGATTTGGGAGACATACTTGAGGAGGTTTCTCATCTTTTTCATGACAGTTTAATCACATATGGAGTTGGAGATACTTGTTCAGCTTCTTTAGAGATTGGCATTCTTGATTCTTCTCCTTCACTTGATTTGTCACATATCATGGTTCAGGTCAATGATGTGATGAATTTATTGAGCATGGAGGTACCTATTGAGTCTTTAGAGATGCATACTTGGAGACTTCCTTCCTTATTCCATTTTGACATGGATTGGTTTCTTCATTATTTGATGAATTTATTTATTCTTGTGCGGAGACATGTTTCTTGTAGGTATTGGATTATGTTCTGTTTGCAGGTACACTTTATCAACATTGGAGCTTCTTCATTATGACGGGATATTATGTCTCCTTATTTCCTTTCTATGGAGGGATACTTGATTGTATATACATGATGCATTTAGTTCTTAGGGGATCTTGATTCCTCCATCCATCCATGCATCTTGTGTGTTTTCATTTCTCTTTTTCGAGGGGAATTTTTTCCCATGAGGTTTTCTCCCTTTCTACACTTTAGGAGAGATTGCATTTCATATATTCGATTTGTATATTGTACATTAGTACCTAACATGGCCTAGTAGTTAGGATGCATCCTAAATTTTGAGTTTAAGTGCATTCCCCTAAATTACACCTAAGGGGGGTGGGTACTGGAATAATTAAATATTCCTAATTACACTTTAATTAACCTTACTTCTAGGATAATGCATTTCATAATAGTTTGTCATTGAGGCACCTGGGATTTTACACATGGTGTAGGATAATTTCACTTTAGGTGGTGATAGTTGTTATCACTTTCCACTTTATGTATGGGATCCACCTTTAGTGTACATATCACATTATTATCTCCATCATATGGAACATACTTCAATGCATAATTGAGGATGACCCACCTTTGGTGGACATGTGATTCCACCTTGTGTAGGCGATATCTTATATTCTCTTATTTCCTTTCCTACATAAGTAGGCACTTCTACATTATAATCATCTCCAATATCTTATATTTTGTATTGCATCATTAATGAGAATTAAAATTATTCTTGATCATATCATCTCTCTTGTCTTTGTGTTATTCTTTGACCTCTAGATCCTTGGTTCCTTGCTTTTTACAAACTCTTACAAATATCAATATGGAGCTTATTCTCCTACATACACCATCAAGTTGATGAAAAACATATAATATGCATGATGACACAATTATATTTCATATTGTTCATGTGTGGGTGCATAGTGAAGCAATGACCTAGTTATAACAACCATGTATCAACCTTGGTACCTCTAATTTATCAAAAGGTAGGTGGATTGGATCTCAAAATATATCTTATGTGTCTTGTTATAATAGAATCCTCATCCTCCTCCACATATTATCTCATGCAAGTACTCTCCCTACCTCTTCTACAGTCACTGTAGAAGAGCTCGACTATGAGTGTTCTCATGCTCTCGTTGGCCATTATGATGCTTTTAATTAGATTGACAATATTCCTAATTTTGTGACATATTCTATCAAGGTACCAAACATGAAATGATATGTTGTAAAATATTAAGGACCTAAGGGCCCCCTAACCCTTCATCACTATCGCCTCTCTGATCATCATTACATTTCTCATCCTATTTCTCATCTTGATGTTGCTATTTAGGGTGATCCTCTTGAGGAGGATTATGCATTATAAAAATAGGAGTACTTGTGTCTCGCTCCATATTTATATTCTTGGGAGGATTCCTTCAAGACATAAACAAATGTGAATTAAGACCATCATATACATATCCATTATTTAAGTAAAGCATGAAGGGGAAAAATATAAACATATAGAACATAATACAAGCAAATGCCACTCACACCAACACAATGAGAACATATACACTAGAGCTCCTAGTTTTTGAGCATGTGCTCTGATACTAGATGTAATTACCTGCCAAGGAACCCTCAGATCAAAGCACAAAACATGCACTAAAACATATGGAATGACATATTTTTTAATCAAAAACATAAATTAATGCATAAATTAGCATCATTTTCTTTTGCCAAAGGGATAATTAATTAAACAAAACTCAACCAAGCATAAAAAAGTTTACTGATTTCTTCCAAGGGTTCCATGATAACTATACTAAGTATATTTTAAAGTAATAAATCCAAAACTATGAAGCATGACCATACAATAACACATTAATTCATAATAAAATTGAGATCATACAACTGTCTAAACTTTGAGAGTGTGAGCATAAACCACCCTGTAGCCACAAATGGGTTATAAATCTAAATGTGTAACAAGGCTATACAAAGATACCAAAGGACAAGTGTAGACATAGATAGATAAGCATAGATACTAATGTGTAGGAGGTGGTCTAGTGGCACATATGCTAATTTGTAGTTTTTCTCAACCTAGTGACTAATTTGTCTTAGTATAGTGGGTTAGAGGAATTGGTTGATAGTTGTAGATTCCAATCACCAAAAATGTTGAAGGGAAGTCTTAGAATCTAGTCCATGAATCCAATCCAAGCACTAAGGAAGACTATCTTGGAAATTTACCAATAAATATCTATAACTAAAATACATTCTAAACGACAAGATGAACATCAAAATACATCTCATTGAGGCTCAAATCATTGGATACTAATACAATGAAAATTATTACATTTTCCAACACATTAGAATGATTTATAGTATATAAAAATGGTCATAATTACACAAAAAACAACATGAGTGAAATATGAAGATTGAAGTAGCCCCAGGTCCCTTCTAGAACCTATACATTAGTCCTCAATAGTGACTTGTCACATGAACCGACCACATGGTACCCTCAGTTCCAACCTAGTGTTATCACAGAGGTAGACATATTTCCCAAACAATTACACATGAAATAATACAATAAGGCTCACAATTACACAAAGTATAAATATGTATTCCAAATAAGATGAACAACCAACAAGAAACAAATTTCATACCATATACAAGGGAAAAACAACAACACAAACACATGGCATCATTACTCAAGGGTACATGGGGATTAGATAGAGGATTTATAAGCATGAGTGTCATTGCATAGCTCAAAGACATGGTTCATGAGGAAACAAGTAATTATTTTATGGTGAAAAGGAAGCTAGATCATGCCCCCAATCAATATCTTGGGGATTACCAAGAACACACCCTTGATCAACGTTCAATGAATGGAAAGGAGCCATGTCTTCCATAAAAATTTGTAGACATCCAAAAAAATTCAAATTGCATCCTTATCCTATACAAGACCCCAAGGAACATAAGAGGTAATCTCTTTATCTAATTATTGTCTTGTTGGTGAACAGATTTTTCTTCTTCCTTTTTAAATGGAAATGGATAAAGACTCTATGTTTTTGAAGATAAGTGATTCATCAACAGTTGGGTAAGCATAGGAAATTGCTTCCCTCTGAATTTCTAAGGTTAAGCTTCCTTCTAAGATATTCAATGAATTACAGACATAAAAGTAAATCTATACACCTTTAACCAGAAAGTGTAGAAGGAACACTCAAATACTCCTGGGTATTGAGGTAAAATTACAGAATCAACTAAAAATTGAAATAACCATGAAGCAAACAGAAATCTACTAACCACTTCTAAATCTGACAATTTACAAAGTAACCTAAGAAAAAACAAGCTATAAAGAAACTGGAAGTGACTGAATATAAATAACACATGCGCAGATTGAAATGTATCAATTCTCAAAGAAACCACATACATTCCAGATTTTGATTCAAAGATCTAAACCATACCATGCATCTGTATATTCATATATTAATCGGATCAAAGTCTGATCAAAAATTGGTCACCAGCTGTTTCATAAAATCTAGAAAAGACTATGCTAACTACCTACTCCAAAACCAAAACTATCTATTTTCTACCTTGATTTTCTAACCCTTTTACAGTTTAGAGTTCCTCTATAAATAGTTTTGCATCTAAGAGAGCCTCCAGAAAAACCCGGCCTCTTGGACACCAAAAGGAAACCATTTAAAACCAGTTACATAACTGATAAAAATAGAGTTTCAAAGCACGTGTCACTTAAAACATAAAGGAAAAAGATGCCTCAAAAATAACTAACTCCCATCGGGGCCTTTCGATGTGGCAGTTGGCATGAGCTTCCAGGATCGAAACACATTTGTTAACTCTTGAGCTGGTTGGGAATGTAGATTCTTTACGCCTGTTAGCTTCACCCGAGTCACGTTCTTTTCCCACCTTAATTCCCTAATTCTCTCTGCTTGCTTCAGCAACTGACCTCGGTTCAGCAGCAACATGGATTCCACATTTGCAATTCTAGTGAAGTCCTAAACTGTCGATGTCTCATTTTCTTTGAGAGTGTTCATGGCATCTATGAAGATCTTTACCATGGCATCCACGTCTCTGTTACCTCTGTCAATCTACAAAATACTTGAGGGGTTCACTATCTTGATATCTTTCAGAGCATCCGCATGCATATCCATCACTTCCTTTTTGATCACTTTGGCTTGGGAGATTGCAGCTTTAAACATTGTGTTTTTCCATCCAAAGTTTTTCTTCAGAATAAAAAGCATACAAGGGTCTACCAATTTCATTGGGTTTTCAGCTAAGAATTGAACCACACCATATTTTTCTATTTCTTGAACCTATATGACAATTGCTATGCATTTAGCTTCTTCCATTTCCCAACTTGGAACTAAAATTTGAGCCTCACTGAGTAATGTTTCTCCATCGAGGCAAGTAGATATAAATTCGCGGATAAAAACACTACCTTTGTTGATGACATTGTTTATCTAAGACTTCATGATCTCTACCAGAACCTTTACTTATTGAATTTGTTTCAATAGCTTTTGGCTTTCAAATGAATTCGGATTGAAATCCTATGAAGATTGAGCTAGAGGCAGAACTCCATCATCCGTGAGTGAAGAAAGGAACTCAGCCATGGTGGAGGCTAGCTATTTTAATTTTTGTTTCTCTTTCCCATATTTTTGCGACTACATGAGCATATGATCGGCTGAGAACTTAAACAGGTGATCCCTAGAATCCCTATTTAGAGCACCGAGTTCCATTTTTGTGATCTCAAAGTCTTCGGCCTCTGGTTCTTGAATTCCTTCTTTAGGCTTGAAAGTGGCTATCTCTACAATTACCTTTCCGGTTGACATATCAGTAGATAACCTAGCATCACTCTTCACTCTCTTTACTTTGGGAGTTCAGGTAGCATACTTGGTAACAATCTCTTTTACAGGAAGAGAAATGGGTTTATAGCTCTTCCTCTTATTCACCGATTTAGTAAGCCAAGGAGGAACTAAACCAGTGACTATTTGATTATCGGGGGTTTTTGTAGGGGTATCTTCAACCTGAGGTACCTCTGTATTCATAATAGAAATTTCCTTTTCTTTTACTTGTTGATCCGGAGAGAATGAAATATCATCATCATTGATCTCAACATCCAGGTAATCAAGTCCTAAAGCTACCATCTGAGAACACTTCTCTGATCTCATTCTTGGCCTTGATCTTTGTGTAATCGGGTGCTTGCTGGAAATCACCTTTTTCTTGGGAGGTAAAATTTTACCTGCATTCAGAGCCATAGGAGATACATTAGATGAGGCATGCTTTGTTTTCACTATGGTTGGTTTTACACTGTACTTTTCAAGAGGGGGGTTCTTAGCTCTCTCCTTTTTTTCCTTTAACCAGCTTTCTGTGACCCTGAAGATGATTTGGGCCCTAAGATTTATATCATCCTCTTCTTTCCTATTCCAATCTATGTCTGGGGGAACTTTCGCATTCACACTGTTAGCCTCTGGACCTGTGATTTTAGAATAGTCTTCTTCCACAACTTTAATATCAAAATTCAACTGTAACATCTTGATCTGTGGGATTACAAGCCTGGAATGATCTCATATCTAGATTGCCTCCTCATCATCGAGATCTTCCCATAGGTCTTCCAGGTGTGAGCTGGGTGAAGGATAATTACTTAGACTTAAAACCTGCCTGGCGAAGCCCTTATTGTCAAAACCCCTTCTTAACTTATAAAATTGTAAGTGAAAGTTCAACAAATTGCTTTCAATTGTTAACACAAGTAGGAAAAGAATTGTTCTTACTTTTGATGAGGAAGACAAAACCCCTGATAAGAGAAAGACGAAGGAAAAAGACAATAGAGATATTGAAAAAGAAGACACAGTGATTAAAATGAGGGAGCAGAAAGCTGACACTCAGAAGGAGGACGATTTTATGGACCAGAATAAAGATGGGGATTCTGGGTTCATGGAAAATCCTGAAAATCTGGAAAAAGGTGATACAGCTAAGAAAAACAAAAAATGTATTATTGATGTTTTTTCTGGTCTGATTAATATCATGTATAGTGATCAGGTTATTTTAAAAAATCAAGTTGAGAAAACTCAGGAGGATATGAAAATTCTTAATAGAATGGGGATAGGGGACAAACCAGTGGCTGAATGCCAGAAGGAAATGAGAGATGTTGTCGGCAATTCGGAAGCTCAGGCTGAGTATGCCAACAAGGTGGAAATAATGGAAAAACAAATAAATCAAATTAAAGACAAGATGGAAAAGGACAACAGGGATGATGATATTAAGAGTCTGCATAAAAAATTAAAAAGACTGGAGACATCTGTCAAGAAAATAGGGGAACAATGTCTCATAAGTTTGAAATCCTACTGTGGTCATGCCCAAATCCTCATGGATAAACTGAAAATAATCAATAAGGAAAAAGACAGTAGCATTATGGAGAAGACGGGACTGGGATCACGTACCAGAGCTAGCGCGAAGAAAAAGAGCCCTAAGGAGGACAAAGAAACAGAGGAGCTGAAAACTTTGGCTAATAACATGCAAATAATGATCCTCGAAGCTGAGGAGATGGTTAAAGATATGTAATTGCTCTTTTTGCTTTCTTGGCTGGGTTTTTTGCTGTCCCTACTGTCTCCTGTTGTTACTTTGGGACATTTTTATGTTAGAAATGTTTTTTTTCTGTTCTTTTCTATCTTGATGCTTTGGCTTAGCTGGTTATGCTTTTAAAAACTGTGTATCTTTTATACTAGGTTGCAGGTCCTTGTAAAACCTGCTGAAAACTTTGGTTTTTTGTAAAGGTTTCGGGTCCTTGTAAAACCTGTTTTTACTTAATCAGAACAAATTGCTTTCAATCACTGAAGCATCTATCATATTATTACAGGTTAAATTACCATTTTTAATTGGGAACATGGAAGGCCATTTTTCTTCTGGCAGAGCATTTTTGATGACCACAAACAACTGCCTACAAACTTCTGCCAAGATAAAATAGGCGAAAGAAAACCTTGGGAACCTGAGAGGTTCATCATCAAAGCCCCCAATCTGAATGTAGGTGAAACATGGGAATTGGATATATAGCTTTCCATAAGTTTGAATTAGTTTCCGTGCCTCCAATGAAACTTTTTGGTTCAGGACTCCTGCCAATTGTTGACACAGTTTACCCAGGAAAATGTCATGAACTTTCCTGTAATTTTCCAAAATTTTGTCTATCCTTAACAAAGGACAGTACTCATAAATTAAAATATCTTCATTCTAGGGAACATGTCGGATGGTAGACAAATCCTGTGTGCACACTAGGCAATATATCAAATAAGAAGACAAAGAATTCCTTCCTAATGGCCTGAGCTTGTTTGAGTTGGTCTCTCAAGGAACTAGCAATGATTTCAGCCCAATCAATAGGTTGGCCCAAGATAATTTCTATAAAATGAAACATCCACTCTTCGTAGAGAAGAACTTGTTCTGAACCTTTGATCCGATGAAGTAACACTATCACATCATGAATAAGGGGTTTCATATGATCTTTAGTAAGCACTTTAGGCAAACGGGAGCCGCCTTAGTAATTAGTTTGAGTCCATTTCCTATCCACATGGCTCCTATTTTTATCTTCATTTTATTTGTATTGAGCTAGGGATTGAGAGGGTGTAAAACTGACAAAAGACTCTTCTAGGATTTTGAAAACAGCCATAATAGTCTCCCTATTGACAGGAACGAGGGTTTGGCCTTCCGTGTTCAAAATGCACTTGGATTTAATATCATATCTGCTAATGCATTGTTGAATTAATTATGGGCATACAATTGATGGCGGGAAAGCCGCAGCTTCTAATAACCTACTCGACAGAAATTCTAGGCTATGTTCTTCAGCTGCACGATTTGCATAATTCACTATCATTTTTTCTACCAAAAGCCCTAGGAGGTCTATCTCTGAGATAATAGGAGCTCTGCACTGCATATTTCTAACATTCCTAAAGAAATGCAAACGGTACTTCATCCTCTCTTCAGAAATAAAAACTCAAATGACCCCCCTCTCTTTTTGAATCAATATATTAAACAACAACAGGAAAAGAGAAAAAGGCTTTGGGAGCTAAAAGTTTTATGCAGACTTGGAACAAATTCTTCTCCATAGCCGAGACTCCACAGAAAAATAACAGGAAAGAAGAACTTACAGAGCTGTTTATATTTTCAAAATAATGCTCGAAAAGATTGACTTTAATGAGCATAAGTCAGGAGCATTAAATTTTGATGATGTGAGCCATAATGACTCAGCAATAAGGCATCCTTGGAACCTGCCACCCTTAATATCATTATTAATCATACCCAAAATGATATCTTCTACTCATGCTAAAAATCTTATTAAATTCCATCCCAAGTCTTATTGGAAGTTCGCCCCGTGGTTCCCGTCAAATCGAAACTGCCCCTCTTAAAACTTAACCATTATTTTGCTGCCAAGTCACATCATGGGTCCCATCAATTATCCTTTTTTTACTTGATGACTCTACCCACAATCTATCTCTAAACCTCTTCAAACTACTTTGAACCGGAGTTCAAAGAGGTTCTAAGTGGTTCACCTCCATAAGGTAACATAGGTTGGGGCCCACCTACAGAAAATAGATGTTAGAAGATAAAACGTTCATTGAACCACTTTGAAATACTTTGAACTGAAGTTCAAAGAGGTTTGAAGTGGTTCAAGTAAATACTGAGCCTTGTAAAGGATCAATCTGAGAATGGCTGAACCTGAACTTGACAAATTTGAAGGGGATATGCGCTTGAAGGGTTACCACAAGGAGACAATTTTGAGGGAATGCGCTAAAAGAGCTTCAAAATAAATAATTATCGAGGGTCTTTGAAACTTTAAAAAAGGTGACTCTAACTAACCCTAACATGAGCTCTATCTAGGGACTACATATTGCTCAATGTGTAGAGAACTCTAGACAATTGGTTTGCAGAGAAAGAAAACAAAGGGAAAGAAAAACAGACAACCACGACACACCAAAAAGGAAAGTAGGGGAAAAACTACCTAATATGTACATGGATACCGACTGAGATACATCATTAGAGCTTGCCTAACTTAAGATCCTGCCCATTATAGGTAAAAGGCAGATTCACACCATCTGGGTAAGACAACCGAAAAGCATTTGAACCAAGGGCTTCAGAAATAATGAATGGGCCTTTCCATAAATATTCAAATTTCTCGTGAGAACCTTTAGGAGCTCTTCTCTTGTCCCATAAAAGAACTTCATCTCCTTCCATAAATTTATGAGGCCGTGCTCGCATATCAAAAATCTGCTTCACTTTTAACTAATGTTTTGTAATATGATCCACCAAATCTTCTCTTTCCTCCTCCAGCCTAGCTAGATGCATGGCACATTTTTCCAGAGGATCTTTAAAATACTCATCTTCAATTATATTTTGGAGCTTAGCTAAGGAAATTTGTAAAGGCAGTGATACATGTGCCCCTATTCCATATACTAGTTTAAACAGAGTCATCCCAATTGCTCATTTCAGAGTAGTTCGGTCTGCCCATAAAGCTTCGTAGAGTTTCTTATGCCATTCGTAGGGATTGTCTTCCATCAATTTTTTCATTATCATCACCAGGTTCTTATTGCTAGATTCCACCTGACCATTCCCTTATGGAAAATAGTTGGAAGAGTGAGCTAAAGATGCCATGCTCATAGCAGAAAGATGAAATCTCCTCAGAGGAAAAATATGTAGTGTTGTCAGCTACGATCTTAACCGGTACCCCGAACCTGACAAAAATATAATTTAGGAGGAACTTGCACACCACCTGAGAGTTCTCTTTCTTAGTGGGAACCGCTTCCACCCACTTCATAAAATAGTCAGTGGTCATGAGAATCTAGACATGTCCAGAACTAGATTGTGGGTTCAAAGGCCCTATGAAGTCTATACCCCATTGCTTAAACAGTTCATCAACAATTACAGGTTTAAGAGGTAAAGCGGCGAGGTGAGGTCTTCCAGTGAAAAGATGGCATTTTTCACAATTACAAACATATTGGCAGGCATCTTTGAACATGTTGGGCCAGTAAAAGTGGTTCTGAAGAATTTTAAATGCTGTTATTGTTGAAGAGTAGTGACCCCCATAAGCCTCATCATGAAATACCTTTAACAGCTCTTTTTGTTGTTCAATGTCCACACATCTGAGAAAAGTTCCGTCTATGCTTCTCTTATACAGAATTCCTTGAGATATCACATATCAATTGGCCTTTAATTTTAGGTTGCACCTTTCTTTTGGGTTTAGGTGATCGGGACATTCACCATAAGTAATGAAAAAGGCCATGTCAGTGAACCAGGGGTTGGTTAAACTGACTAGTAATGTCATAGGTACTTCATCAATTTTTTCAGATGGTTCACCATTCTTCACTATCAATTTACATAAACCCTTCCCCCTTACCAAATTGGTTGGTTTAATTTCCAGGTCATACTCTTGAATTTTTGCTATCCAGATTGCTCTGCTATTGTTAGAAAATAGAAAAAGAAATATGAAAATAAGCAATACCAAGAAAGAATCTAAGATGAGTTAATGCATGAAAAGATATTACCATAAGATAGGAGAGAGAAAGCTTCAAGATCCAACACCATGAGA
>MU223550.1:1315006-1332544 GCA_018584345.1 Thuja plicata | reverse complement strand
TAGTGGAAAGAAGACAAAAAAGGAAGTATATTAGGATACCTTGGCTTATATCCTAATATATTACAACAAAGATTAATAGTCTAACCTTGGTTTATAAATACACCAAGGAAAGATTACAAATTCTAACAGCTATTCATACCAATTTCTCTTTGAGTCAAAATACTTTTCACTGTTGTATCAGGTACAAACATTGTGCAATGAGAATGGAGTATATAGTATCTAAATTGTTTCACTACTTTTACCACAGCAAAGGCATGTTTTTCCATCTGGGAATACTTAAGCTCATGTCTTTTCAGCAGTGTGCTCATATAGGCTATGGGTGCTTCTTGTCCTTTCTCATCTTTTTGTGTTAGTATACCCGACAGAGTATGTTCTGAAGCATAACAATAAATGATAAAGTCCTTTTTGAAATTGGGACTCTTTAATACAAGAGCCTGTGATACTGCATTTTTAATATCTCTGAAAGCTTGACGCCCATTCCAATTCCACTTGAAAGGAACTTTCTCACTCATCATATCTATCATATTCTTAGTAATTTCTAAAAATTGAGGAGCAAATGCTCGCAAAAAATTCACCTGACAAAAGAAAGATTTCAATCCACTCCTATTGGATGGTAGGTTAAGCTATTGAATCACCTTTACCCACTCAGGATCAATCTGGATCTCGTCCTTTGAAATGATATGACCAAGTAATTTGCCTTCTTCCACAAAGAACATTGATTTCTTGGGGTTCAAAGAGATTCCATGATTTCTACACCTCAAGAGCACTTTCTCAAGATCTTTTAAGTATTGACTTCTCTTTCTTGAGAAGACAGTGAGGTCATCCAAGTATACCACTATGATTTTGTTCCGAAGATCTTCAAAGGATGAATTCATTTCTCTCTGGAAGGTTTCACCCACATTGATTAGCCCAAAGGGCATACGACTATATACATAAGTTCTACACAGGGTGATAAAAGACATTTTGTGCTGATCACTTTTTGCCACACTGATTTGATTGTATCTAGAATAGCCGTCTAGCATAGACATAACTTTAGATCCTGAAACAACTTGAAGCACATGTTCCATCACAGGTAAGGCATAGTTATCTTTCAAACTTTCTTGGTTCAGGTTACGGAAGTCTACACAAATCTTGATTTTGTCATTCTTCTTTCTTACAGGAACTATATTGGTGACCCACATTGAATGGTGGATAGGATAGAGGATCCTTGCCTACAACATTTTTTTACCTCCTTTAAAATAGATTCGAACACTTTTGGATTATAGTTCCTTAATTTTTGACGAAATGAGGTTACGCCAGGCTTTAAAGGGATTTGGCGTTCAAATTGGCCTTCTCTGAAATTATTTAAGTCTTCATATCCCCAAGTGAAGACATCTTTATACTCCCTAAGTAACCTTATCAAACTTTCCTTTTCAGATAAAGTACAAGTCAGACCAATAAAAATCCATTTTGGATTATCCTGTTCTCCTATATCAATCTTGTCATACTCTTTAGAATTTTGAACATGAGATACCTTTTCTTTGATGGTACTATCATCTTTCCTTCTGAACAAATGTTTGAGAGACACAAGGCCTTTGGGAATCTTATTTCCTTTCAACTGGATTACTCCATCACTATCTGCAGCATCTTGATAGAATTCTTTGCACTCGTTATGGGATCCTTCAAAATATACATCAAAAAAATATGTGGCACATTCTAGGAAATCTTTGAGTTGGGAATCACTGTCAAAGACTTGCCAATGCTCTATGTTGTCAGGTATTCTAGGCTTGTAGATCATTTCAATTTGGTATTTTTGGGTTTTAAAATCAGGGTGAGGCAATAAAAGTGAAGCTGATACTGCCAAAGCATTTGCTCTAGTATTTTGACTCCTTGGTATAAATTCAATGGAGAAGGCATCAAAGAACTCCAACTCATCCCATACCAAATTTTTGTAGTGTATCAACTTCTCATTCTTGATAGAGAACTGTCCCCTTACCTATTTCACAATTAGCTTGGTGTCACCTTTTGTAACCAATTTATTGACTCCCCTCTGTTTAGCTTCTTCCAAACCCAGTAGCAAGGCTTCGTACTCTGCGGTATTATTATTATTTTTGAAATCTAATTTGAAAGCGAGGGGAATACATCCTCTATTAGGAGGGAAAAGAAATACCCCCATACCTGAGCCTGAATTGGAGCAGCTGCCATTGAATTCCATCTTCCAGATATCCTCTTCTTTTTGAGAAGGGATTTCACTTTCTTTTTCACGATTAGTTAGGATAACATAGTTGCTGAAATGACATTCTTCATACAAAATTTGAGCCTTTGGATTATCTGAAGGCATTACAGTATACTTATTTTTTTGGTTCAGGTTCAAGTTTCACCTTCTTCTTGACAACTAGTATCAGGGCTTCTGACCAGTCCATTTTAATGTCCCCTCCTAGATCTTTGCAAAAAGTTCTATTGAGTAGCATGCCATAGCTTGCCAAAATATCTGCTACCAAAATAGTCAACTTTAGATGCTTGTCAGGGTATGCAGCTAGAATGGCTTGGGCATCTTTGACTTGACCTCTTAGTGGAACTTCCTTTCCATCCATAGAGTAACAATGACCATAAGTTGCAGTCAAGGTGAGACCTAGGGCTTTTGCGACTAGGGCGGGCATGATGTTATCTGATGCGCCAGAATCGATTATGCAATTACTAAGCTTCTGGCCATTTAGAAGCAAGGAAATGTAAAATGGATTGGGTTTCTTTTCTTCTAGCTCAATCTCAACTATATTAATAGAGGGACAATCTTCTGTTGTTTGAGGGGTGTCTTGAGGTTTAAAGATGAGTGGTTCTTCAACGGTAGTGGTTTCACCTATGAGAGGCTTGTTTAATTAGGGACTTGAACTAGACTCTCCTTTAACATATTTTACCAACCTATCCAACTCTTTAGGGTTCATTTTAAGATATTCTACAAGGGAGATAGAAATTGTAGTACTTTTACAGAATTCAATGAAGTCAAAGGGAAAAGGAGGAGTTGGATTACCTCTTGACAAGATCTTCACCTTAGGACTTCTCAAATTTATAGAAGTATCTCCATCTTTGGTTTCCTTACATTTAGCATTAGTAGTAGCAGTTAAACCAAGGACAAATTTTTGTGTTCTCTAATTTCATGTTAGAATTGTGCAAGCAGGGTCTTGTAAGGTCGCCAAAACACTTCCACTTCTATCAGGACCTGGTTGATACTCCAGATAAAAAGAGCTGGATGGACCAAAATTGTGCGAGTCTTTCTCTTCTCGCAACTCTTCTATACCAATGGAATCTTTTGTAGCATTAAGTTGAAGACACCTTAACCAATCAGAACAAGATTCTCCATCATGATCTATAGTTAGATGAAAATAACACATTGTTTGTTTTGGTGCAGGTTCAATCTGCAATCTGGGTTGTGAAGCTGTCAAAAGGGGAGTTTTTCCCAAAGGTTGATTATATTGTCTTTGGCTAACATCTTGGTAAGGAGATGAGTATGGAGAACTCACCTTATTCTTCTACCTCTTGAGCATATCCATATCATTCATTAACCTCTGCATCATAGGATCTGTCGTAGTGGAGGAGGAGGAACTCCCTGAAGCCTAAATCTCTCGCTTCCATTTTCCTGCTGTTATGAAAGTATCTTCTAGCTGAATAGCTTGTGTCTGGGCAGTGGCCAAGTTAGCCACGCCATCTTTCAACAGATGAAAAATGATGTCAGGTGGGACAATGTTTAAGAAAAATATTTTCTTATTTTCATTACTTGGTGTAGAATTTACTGGTATTCTTTATAAAATTATGTTAAACTTAGCCACAAACTCCCGCATGGGCTCATGCATCTCTTTCTTCATCTAGCTGAGTTGGAGCAATAGTGACATCTCATTATCTAGAGATTTGAATCTTGCTTCAAAGGCAAGTCTCATGTTATTCCAATTGGTAATTGATCCATTGGGTAAATGACTGAACCAGTCGGCAACAGTGTCGACCAAGGTTCTAACAAAGAGTCTAACTGCGATTTCCTTAGTAGGAATGCTTAACACACCATAGGCGGTATGAAAGGCACTAAGGTTATCATTGGTGGTTACTCTTTCATCTCCGCTAAATTTGGCCAAAACCTGATTAGCACCTTTAGGTAAATCTCCAGGAGGGTTAGCTCCTAAGTTCAGTGGGCCACTATTTTGACCCCAGGGTTGATTGGCAGCCATGTTAGGCAACTGGAAATTCAAAGGCTGAATATTAAGAATAGCGGGCACCACGGTACCAGGTGTTACAATGGCTTGAAAAAGGGACGGAACAACTGGGGTAGATGGAGGTGAGGATGTTCTGCTAAAAGTTTGGGTTTTGTTCTTCCTGAAAGTGAAATCAAATTTGAAACTGAGGTTCTTCAGAGCTTCAAAATCTTCATCAATCAATCCCTTTCTCCTATCACCTCTGGTCTATCTCCTTTCTGCCAGTTTAAGTATTTGGAGTAGGCCTCAATTTCTCACTGGGACTTTTTCAAGCCTATCTACTATGACTACTTCATGAGCAACTGGTATACCCCTCAATCGCTTAGCTATTTCTTCTTCTTTCTCAAGCACCTCTTGAACTTGATGAAACTGTTGGTTACTGCGTCTGAACCTCCACACTAATTTAGCCAGGCTTGAGATAATGTCTTCTTGCATGTTTCCAAATCTTAGTTCAGGTTGAAGCATAGGGAACACATCATTTTGTGGCAACACCATCTTGCAACATTGTAATGAATGGAGAATCTGTTATCTTATACTAGACTCTCCCCAGTAGAGTCGCCAAAAAATCTGTTGGTGAACAGATTTGTCTTCTTCATTTTTAAATGGAAATGGATAAAGAATCTATGTTTTTGAAGACAAATTATTCATCAACAGTTGGGTAAGCATAGGAAATTGCTTCCCTCTAAATTTCTAAGTTTCAGCTTCGTTCTAAGATATTCAATGAATTATAGACATAAAAGTAAATCTATACACCTTTAACCAGAAAGTGTAGAAGGAACACTCAAATACTCCTGGGTATTGAGGTAAAATTATAGAATCAACTAAAAATTGAAATAACCATGAAGAAAACAAAAATATACTAACCACTTCTAAATCTGACAATTTACAAAGTAACCTAAGAAAAGACAAGCTATAAAGAAACTGGAAGTGACTGAATATAAATAACACATGCACAGATTGAAATGTATCAATTCTCAAAGAAACCACATACATTCCAGATTTTGATTCAAAGATCTAACCCATACCATGCATCTATATATTCATATATTAATCAGATCAAAGTCTGATAAAAAATCGGTCACCAACTGTTTCAGAAAATCTAGAAAAGACTATGCTAACTACCTACTCCAAAACCAAAACTATCTATTTTTTACTTTGATTTTCTAACCCTTTTTCAGTTTAGAGTTCCTCTATAAATAGTTTTGCATCTGAGAGAGCCTCCAGAAAAACCCGGCCTCTCAGAAACCAAAAGGAAATTATTTAAAACCAGTTACATAACTGATAAAAATAGAGTTTCAAAGCACGTGTCACTTAAAACATAAAGTAAGGGAAAAGATACCTAAAAAATACTAACTCCCATCGGGGCCTTCCGATGTGGCAGTTTGCATGAGCTTCCAAGATCGGAACACATTTGTTAACTCTTGAGCTGGTTGGGAATGTAGATTCTTTAGGCCTGTCAGCTTCGCCTGAGTCACATTCTTTTCCCACCTTAATTCCCTGATTCTCTCCTCTTTCTTCGGCAACTGACCTCAGTTCAGCAGCAACATGGATTCCACATTTGCAATTCTAGTGAAGTCCTGAACTATCGGTGCCTCATTTTCTTTGAGAGTGTTCATGGCGTCTATGAAGATCTTTACCATGGCATCTGCGTCTCTGTTACCTCTGTCAATCTGCAAAATACTTGAGGGGTTCACTATCTTGATATCTTTCAGAGTATCCACGTGCATATCCATCACTTCCTTTTCGATCACTTTGGCTTGGGAGATTGCAGCTTTAAACATTGTGTTTTTCCATCTGAAGTTCTTCTTCAAAATAAATAGCATACAGGGGTCCACCAATTTCATTGGGTTTTCAGCTAAGAATTGAACCACACCATAAGTTTCTATTTCTTGAACTTGTATGACAAGTTTTGCGCATTTAGCTTCTTCCATTTCCCAACTTGGAACTAAAGTTTTAACCTCACCGAGTAATGTTTCTCCATCGAGGCAAGTAGATATAAATTTGCAGATAAAAACACTACATTCATTGATGACATTGTTTATCCAAGACTTCACGATCTCTACCAGAACCTTTCCCTATTGAATTTATTTCACTAGATTTTGGCTTTCAATTGAATTTAGATCAAAATACTATGAAGACTGAGCTAGAGGTAGAACTCCATCATTAGGGAGTGAAGAAAGGAACTCAGCCATGGTGGAGACTAGCTGTTTTAATTTCTGTTTCTCTTTCCCATCTTTTTGCAACTGCCCGAGCATATGATCGGCTGAGAACTTAAATAGGTGATCCCTAGAATCCCTGTTTAGAACACCAAGTTCCATTTTTGTGATCTCAAAGTCTTCAGCCTCTGGTTCTTGAATTCCTTCTTTAGGCTTGAAAGTGGCTATCTCTGCAATTACCTTTTCGGTTGACAGATCAGTAGATAACCTAGCATCACTCTTCACTCCTTTTTCTTTAGGAGTTTGGATAGAATATTTGGTAAAAATCTCTTTTACAGGAAGTGAAATGGGTTTATAGCTCTTCATCTTATTCACAGATTTAGTAAGCCAAGGAGGAACTGAACCAATGACTATTTGATTATCGGGGGTTTTTGTAGGGGTATCTTCAACCTGAGGTACCTTTGTATTCATAATAGAAATTTCCTGTTCTTTTACTTGTTGATCTGGAGAGAATGAAATGTCATCATCATTGATCTCAACATCCAGGTAATCGAGTCCTAAAGCTGCCACCTGACAACACTTCTCCGATCTCATTCTCAGCCTCAATCTTGGTGCAGTCGGGTGCTTGCTGGAGATCACCTTTTTCTTGGGAGGCAAAATTTTACCTGCATTCAGAGCCACAAGAGATACATTAGATGAGGCATGCTTCATTTTCACTAAGGTTGGTTTTACACTGTACTTTTCAAGAGGGGGGGTCTCATCTCTCTCCTTCTTCTTTTCCTTTAACTAGCTTTCTATGACCCTGAAGATGATTCAGGCCCTAAGCTTAATATCATCCTCTTCTTTCCTATTCCAATCTATGTCCAGGGGAACTTTTTCATTCGCACTGTTAGCCTCTGAGCCTGTGATTTCAGAATAGTCTTCTTCCACATCTTTAATATCAAAATTCAATTGTAACATCTTGATCTGTGGGATTACAAGCCTGGAATGATCTTATTTCTAGATTTCCTCCTCATCACCAAGATCTTCCCATAGGTCTTCCAGGTGTGAGCTGGGTGAAGGATAATTACATAGACTTAAAACCTTCCTAGCGAAGCCCTTATTGTCAAAACCCCTTCTTAACTTATAAAATTGTAAGTGAAAGTTCAACAAATTGCTTCCGATCACTGAAGCATCCATCATATTATTACAGGTTAAATTACCAATTTTAACTGGGAACATGGAATGCCATTTTTCTTCTTGCAGAGCATTTTTGATGACCACAAACAACTGCCTGCAAACTTCTACCAAGATAAAACAATCGAAAGCAAACCTCGGGAGCCTGAGAGGTTCATCATCAAATCCCCCAATCTGAATGTAGGTGAAACATGGGAATTGGATATACAGGCTACCATAAGTTTGAATTAGTTTTCGTGCCTCCAATGAAAATCTTTGGTTTGGGACTCCTACCAATTGTTGGCATAGTTTACCCTGGAAAACATCATGAACTTTCCTGTAATTTTCCAAAATTTTGTCTTTCCTTAACAAAGGACAGTACTCATAAATTAAAATATCTTCATTCCAGAGAACATGTCAGATGGAAGACAAATCCTGTGTGCATGCTAGGCAATATATCAAATAAGAAGACATAAAGAATTCCTTCCTAATGTCTTGAGCTTGTTTGAGTTGGTCTCTCAAGGAACTAGCAATGATTTCAGCCCAATCAATATGTTGACCCCCGTCCAAGATAATTTCTATAAAATGAAACATCCACTCTTCATAGAGAAGAACTTGTTCTAAACCTTTTATCCGATGAAGTAACGCTATCACATCGTGAATAAGGGGTTTCATGTGATCTTTAGTAAGCACTTTAGGCAAACAAGAGCCGCCTTTGTAATTAGTTTCAGTCCATTTCCTAGCCACATGGCTCTGGTTTTTATCTTCATTTTCTTTGTATTGAGCTAGGGATTGAGTGGGCATAAAAATGACAAAAGACTCTTCTGGGATTTTGAAAATAGCCATAATAGTCTCCCTATTGACAGGCACAAGGGTTTGGCCTTCTGTGTTTAAAATGCACTTGGATTTAATATCATATCTGCTAATGCATTGTTGAATTAATTCTGGGCATACAACTGATGGCAGGAAAGCCACGGCTTCTAATAACCCACTCGATAGGAATTCTAGGCTATGTTCTTCAGCTACATGATTTGTGTAATTCACTATCATCTTTTCTACCGAAACCCCTAGGAGGTCTGTCTCTAAGATAATAGGGGCTCTGCACTGCACATTTCTAACATTCCTGAAGAAATGCAAACTAGACTTCATCCTCTCTTTAGAAATAAAAACTCAGATGACCCCCCTCTCTTTTTGAATCAACATATTAAACAAAAATAGGAAAAGAGAAAAAGGCTTAAGGAGCTACCTATTTTACGTAGACTTGGAACAAATTCTTCTCCACAGCCGAGACTCCACAGAAAAATAACAAGAAAGAAGAACTTACAGAGCTGTTTATATTTTCAAAATAATGCCCGAAAAGATCGACTTTAATGAGCATAAGTCAGGAGCATTAAATTTTGATGATGCGAGCCGTAATGACTCAGCAATAAGGCATCCTTGGAATCTACCACCCTTAATATCATTATTAGTCATACCCCAAATGATATCTTCTGCTTGTGCTAAAAATCTTATTAAATGCCATCCCAAGTCTTATTGGAAGTTCGCCCCGTCGTTCTCGTCAAATCAAAACTACCCCTCTTAAAACTTAGCCATTATTTCGCCACCAGGTCACATCATGGGTCCCATCAATTATCCTTTTTTTACTTGATGACTCTACCCGTAATCTATCTCTGAACCTCTTCAAACTACTTTGAACCAGAGTTCAAAGAGGTTCGTAGTGGTTCACCTCCATAAGGTAACATAGGTCGGGGCCCACCTACAGAAAACAGACGTTAGAAGATAAAAAATTCATTGAACTAATTCAAACTACTTTGAATTGAAGTTCAAAGAGGTTTGAAGTGGTTCAAGTAAAGATTGAGCCTTGTAAAGGATCGGTCTGAGAACGGCTGAACCTGAACTTGACAAATTTGAAGGGGATATGCACTTGAAGGGTTATAGAAAGGAGAGACTTATGAGGGAACACGCTAAAGAGCTTCAAAATAAAGAATTATCAAGGGTCTTTGACACTTTAACAAAGGTGACTCTAACTGACCCTAACATGTCTTTACCCCATTCATTTTACTAAGTTATCACTTTATTAAGTAACTCTAAATTATTTACCCTATTGGCCACTTAGTGCCCCATTTCCCCTATTCAGAGCCATCCCCAAATATAAATCTACACCCAATCCCAAGATTAAGCCCAAAAAAATCACAATGACATAATGCAATAATGACTCATATGACTATATTCTAATTTCACAGTATACACTTGAAAACAATGTTCACATTGTTGGAGATTTACTTTTGGCAGCTAAGATTTACTTCTGGCAGCTAGTTGATTGTATGTTTGCCATTGATGACAACATATAATATACAATAGTGTTCTGTATGTACTTATTAGAATGGTGCTATTAATCCTTGCATGATTATTTTAAATTTCTAGACAAGTTTTTTATGTTTTGTTCACACACGCAGACTCATATATGAAGTTTCAGTTGTGTTGTGTAATTTTGTTAATGACAGTTACAGTTTCTGGAGTTTGTCTGTACAGAGCCGATGTATTGCATTGGTTCTTAAGTTGCACCTATCTTCTGGATATGCATGTGTATATTTAATTTTAATTATGAGTTGAAGATAATTATCTAGAGGTGCCAAACGTGTTTCAACAAGATTGCACTATTAGAGTTAATTTGGTAAGGCCGACTTTGTGAAGCGTTGCATCTATTCAGTTTATATTGCACGGTTTTAATTATTCTTGTGTGATTAGTTTAGTTGACAAGGATGTTATGAAGAGTTGTCTAACAAGTCCCATGATCTCATACTTTGGGGAAGATACTTATAGTAGTTCATTTGTGAACGCTAAGTGTGAATGAGAAGATAAGTGACAGAAAAAGTATAGAGTAGAATATCAGTTGCATTTCATTCATCAAGGATCTATGTGAAGAAATAGTGGAAGATTACAATACATTGGAATTGATCAAGACAACAGGTATACTCTACAGTTCATCGTCAGATATAGTGCATATCTATTGTACAGAATATTGTAGCCTTCGCCATTGAAGCAGTGAGCTTTTGGACAGTGAGTCCTCACCCTTAATAGGGTTATTTTTAAAAGACTCCTAACAGGGTTAGACCCTTAACCAGGTCACTATACTTATTGCAATGTAAATAAAAAATCCTAACAGGGTTGCAAGATCTTCTAACAGGGATTATTATAAACAAGTATAAAATGATAACACATCTACAGTGTGTTGGTTTTGACATCTTTGAAATAGCCACACAAGAAGTTGTTATTCCCTTTTTAAAAAACCTTGCAAGAGATGATGCTACTAGTAAACAAAAGGATACATTCACAACCAATGCAGTTGCCAAAGAAGCCCTTATAAGTGCACTATCTGACAGTGAATTCTCTGAGATCAAGAAAGTAGACAAGGCATACAAAATATGGAAGTATTTAGAAGACATGTTTGAAGGAGATATCCAAGCAAAGAATGAATGTAGGAAGACATGGAAAAATAAATACAACAATATTGAGATGTTACCTGAAGAGAACATCAGAGCATACAATTAGAGGATAAATGAAGCAGTTTCTGGAATCAGAAACAATGGTGGAGAAATCTGAGAAGAAAACATAATGGACAAACTAATGACTACATTGACAATAGACTATGAGAGAAAGATCAATATTCTAGATGAAACCATGCAATTTTCAAAATACTTCAAGAGAGAAACTTTGATTAGTAAAATTTCTGCATTTGAGATATCAAGATTGAAGACTGAACCCAAAAGTGAAACAGCCTTCAAAGAATCAATACATTGTAAGAAAACTTTACACACTTCCAATGAGAAAGAGGAAGTTTATGAAGAGCTAGAATAAATTATTTCCATGATTTCTAAAAGAGAAAATAAAGTTAAAGGAAAGTATGAAGGACAAATTCCATTCAAATGTTTTTCATGCAACAAGATTGGTCACTTTGCATCCAAGTGTCCCACAAGAGTCAAGAAGTTCAGATCTGATTACAAACCTAAATACAAAAAATAATGCTACCATGCTGAAGAAGGTGTAACAGATGAAGATTTATGAGAGGATTAAATTGGATTCATTTCCATTAAATACATGGAAAAATTGCTTGAGGAAATGGGCATTGAAGATGAAAAGGAATCACATGAGTTAGCCCTAATTTCCAAAGCAGACATCAAAACTGATTGGATCATTGATAGCGGATGCTCTCACCACATGACAAGTGATAAAGAAAGATTTGTTCATCTGGATAAGTACAAAGGTGGTATTGTTAGATTTGGAGATAACACTCCTAAACCTATCATAGGCAGAGGATCTATCACCCTAGATGGAAAGAACAAGATAGATGATGTTCTGTATGTTGATGGATTACATCACAACTTACTAAGCATTGGACAACTACTTGAAAAAGGTTATCATTTGGAATTCAAAGACAAAAAATGCATTATTAACAACAAAGAAGGTGACAAGATTGCATCCGGCTCAAAAATAAAAGGTAAGGTTTTTCAGCTCAATTCAGATATAAGTTGTTTTTTTGCAAAAGTGGATGACAGTTGGTTATGGCATAAGAGACTCTGTCATATCAATTTTGACAATATAGTAAAGATAAGCAATGTCAAGGCAGTTAGATACCTTCCAAGTATTGCAAGACCAGATGACACAATGTGTAGGGAATGTGTTATGGGAAAGCATGTAAGGAGCTCTTTCAGGACTAAGCAGAACTCAGCTGAGAACAAGTTAGACTTAGTGCATACAAATTTATGTGGTCCTACTTCATTTTGTTTGTTGATGATTTTTCAAGGATGATGTGGGTTGTGTTCTTAAAAGAGAAGTTTGAATCCTTTGAGAAATTCAAAATATTCAAAGCTAAAGTTGAAAATGAATCTAGATTAAAAATAAAGTGTCTGAGATCAGATAGAGGAGGATAATTCACCTCTGACCAGTTTTATGACTACTATGAAGAACATAGAATCAAAAGATAGTTGAGTGCACCCAGAACCCCTCAGCAGAATGGGAGTGCAGAAAGAAGGAATAGGATCATACTTGATACAGTGTGCACTATGATGATTGAATTAAAATTTGCACACACCTATTGGAGAGATGCATTCAATATAACAGTCTATACTATCAACAGGACATAACTAAGACTAGGCATAGATAAGACACCTTATGAACTTTGGTTTGGTAATGTACCTACAGTAAAATACTTTAGAATCTTTGGCAGCAAGTGCTACATCAAGAGAGACGATGGTGTTGGTAAGTTTGATGCTAGAAGTGATGAAGGTATTTTCCTTGGTTATTCTACTAAAATCAAAGCATACAGATGTTTCAATTTAAGATTAAAGAAGATAATTGAAAGTAATCATGTAAATATTGATGAGAAGTTCATGGCTCAAGAGAGGTAATATCAATATGCACCTATGATTGAGGATGAACCCAGGCCTAGTAGTAAAGACACTGTTATTGAAGAAATGTTTGATTGCATTGATGTATCATGTAATGAACCTAAATCAAGCAAGGAAGTATCACAGATTATAGATGAGGATGTCACACCAAAAGTTTCAAAATTCACATCTAGGTATCATTCAAAAGATGATATCATTGGAGATCAGAGCAGTAGTGTTTTGACTAGATCTAAAGAAAAAAAATTAACAGTGGATGAAGAGGTATGTTTACTTTCACATATTGAACCTATAAATGTTGAAGATGCTTGCAAGGATTCTGATTGGCAGAAAGTAATGGAAGAATAATTAGATCAAATAAAAAAAAATGATACATGGGAATTGGTTCCTAGACCTAGTGACAAAAATGTGATTGGAACAAAGTGGGTATCCAGGAACAAAGCAAGACTGGTGTGTAAAGGATATGCACAGAGGGAAGGGATAGATTACAATGACACATTTGCCCCTATGAGCACACTAGAAGCCATTAAGCTATTTCTGGCTTATGCGACATTTAAAGATTTTAAATTATATCAAATGGATGTCAAATCAGCTTTTCTAAATGGTGACTTAAAGGAAGAAGTCTACATAGAATAGCCTGAAGGATTTAATCTATCAGATAAACCAGACATGGTATGAAAATTGAAGAAAGCACTCTATGGACTTAAACAGGCCCCAAGAGCTTGGTTTGAGAGACTGGATGGTTATCTTACCAAGATTGGATTCAAGAAAGGAGCAACAATTGCAAATTATTCATAAGAGAGACACCTGATGGATTATTACTTGTTGCCATATTTTTTGATGACATTATCTTTGGAGGTAATGACAAGCTTAGTGTAGAATTTGTAAAAGAAATACATAATGAATTTGAAATGAGCATGATTGGTCCTATAAAATATTTTTTGGGATTGAATGTAAAGCAGATAGATAAAGGAATATTCATAAACTAGTCCAAATATGTGAAGGAAATATTAAAAACTTTCAAGATGGAAGACTGTAAGCCAGTATGCACTCCTATGATAATAGGAAGAAAGCTTTCGAAAGAAGATGATTCTGCAACAGTTGACAAGACATTGTACAATTCTATGATTGGAAAACTTATATATCTTACTCACTCTAGACCATACATATCTAATGCAGTTGGCATTGTTGGTATATTTGCAGCTGAACCTTAGCAGAATTACCTAATGGAAATCAAGAGAATATTCATATATCTAAAGGGAACTATAGACTATGGTTTACGGTACCCTAAATTAGAGAATGTACAACTTCATGTGTATACAGATGCAGATTGGGCAGTTTGTATTGATGATAGGAAGAGTACTTCTAGAGGAGCAGTATTTCTTGGAGATAGGTTGGTTTCTTGGGTAAGTAAAAAGTAGAATTGTATCTCTCAGTCAACAGCAGAAGCTGAATATGTTGCAACAGCATTGAATTGTTCAACAATGGTTTGGAACAAGAAGATGGTTAAAGATTTTGGTATTCATGTTGATTATCCTATTGTTATTCATTGTGATAACACCAGTACTATCAATATGTCCAAGAACCTTGTGATGCATGCAAAGACAAAACACATTAAGATCAAATACCATTTTCTTAGAGAAAAATTTGCAGATAATGAAGTAAAATTGGACTATGTAAGCACTAAAGAATAGTTGGAAGATATTTTCACAAAGCCTTTATCAAAAGATACTTTTGAGTATCTTAGGGAGAAGTTGGGATTAATTCCCTCTCCTAAGTCTGATTAGATAAAGCACCAAGTACATCAGTCAATAGTGACTGATGAATGGTTGACTACTCTACTTCTGGAGTAGTACATGTGCCTAATTGTTTATGGCACCCTTTGCCATTGATGTCAAAGGGGGAGTATATAGTAAGGGGAAGTATATAATCTGGGGGAGTATAAACACAAACAGAGGAGCTACAATTGCGTAGAGGAATCTTTGATGAGGATATTGAGAAGATTGTAAGAAGAAAGAAGACACCATGTGTTGAAGATGTTTTTAATATCATATGTTGCCATCAATGTCAAAGGGGGAGATTGTTGGAGATTTACTTCTAGTAGCCAGTTGATTGTATGCTTGTCATTGATGACAACATATAATATACAGTAGTGTTTTGTATGTACTTATCAGAATGATGCCATTAAGCCTTGCACAGTTATATTCATGTTGTAGACATTTTGTTTATGTTTTGTTCACACACGCAGATTCAGATATGAATTTTCAATTGTGTTGTGTAATTCTGTTAATGACAGTTACAGTTTCTGGAGTTTGTCTGTATAGAGCTGACGTATTGCATTGGTTCTTGAGTTGTGCCTATCTTCTGGATATGTGTGTGTATATTCAAGTTTAATTATGATTTGAAGATAATTATCTAAAGGCGCCAAATGTGGTTCAACAAGATTGCACTGTTAGAGTTAATTTGGTAAGGCTGACTTTGTGAAGCGTCGCATCTATTCAGTTTACATTGCACGGTTGTAATTATTCTTGCGTGATTAGTTTAGCTGACAAGGATGTTATGAAGAGTTGTCTAATAGGTCCCATGATATCATACTTTGAGGAAGATACTTATAGTAGTTCATTTGTGAATGCTAAGTGTGAATGAGAAGATAAGTGATAGAAAAAGTACAGAGCAGAATATCAGTTGTATTTCATTCATCAAGGATCTATGTGAAGAAGCAGTGGAAGATTAAAATACATTGGAACTAATCAAGACAACAGGTCTACTCTACAACTCATCATCAGATATAGTGCATATCTATTCTACAGAATGTTGTGGCCTTCCCCATTGAAGCAGTGAGCTTTTGGACAGTGAGTCCTCACCCTTAACAGGGTTATTTGTAAAAGACTCATAACAAGGTCAGACCCTTAACTAGGTCACTATACTTATTGCATTGTAAAGAACGACTCCTAATAGGGTTGCAAGATCTTCTAATAGGGATTATTATAAACAAGTATAGTTCATTATGGGTGCTAATTCCCACCGGGGATTTTACCATTTGGTTTCCCCGTAACCAAATTGTGGTGTTGTCTATTTTGTTATCTAAATGTGCATTTACTTTATTGTATTCTAGAGTTAATAAAAGAAAAGAATTTAAATTAGCTGATAACTAATTCACCCCCCCCCCTCTCAGTTATCCTTTGGGACTATTCTAACACACATCACAAACTCCATTGATTCAAACCAATAGTACATATCATACATCAATCCAAAAAAAAAATTCCATATTCCATGTCATATTATCGCATATAAATATCCATATTCCCAAACATAATCATTAATTTCACCTAAATAACCAATTCTACTCCAATAATCTGGGCACATTGACCATCCACTCAAAAATCAGCAAAAAATCAAACTTTAAGAATCAAAATTCAAGGAAAACCAACTGGTTCTCATGCACCCAACATCTCAAAAATGCAATCAAAATGACAATCCATCCTTCCAAACTCAAATGGGCAGCATGATGGTAAGAAAATCGTCCTTTACATATTATAATTTGAGAAATGGTCAAAGCTACACTAAAATCTTCTCTAGAAACTAGAAATGCATTTAGAATCATCTAATAAACCATTTTCAACACATTTACAATAATCAAATTGAAGAAAAATTGATAAATGAAGAGAATCCTACTCTAAATCTAGGAAAATTCCCAAAATTGAAGAAGTGACCAAAAAATTCACAAGAATTATGAAAATTGGGAGGCAAGTAGAATTCGACAAGAGAAATTCAAAGAGCCAATATCCAAAAAATTCTTCTAATCCAATCAAACAAAAAGTCCAAATTGAGAAGAGGTTTTTGAGAGCCAAATCCAATTAAAATAACAGTTCGTTCAAAAATGAATTTTTTTTGTAATAATTAAAATGTTCTTTTTGAAATATAATAAAATATCATAAATTCACTTAAGACAAAATATAAAATAAAATTTTAAAACCCAAAACCATTTAAATAACTAAATCCCAATTGAATCAAATACTAATACGTCATATATGTTGGTAAATAATAATAAATTACCAAGAAATATATTTTATTAAATTTATTTATTCATTCTATTTCTAAATAATTAATCGTGACAACTACGGATACATACAATGCACAAACACACATTACTAGTCTATCACAATATGCAAGGTTAACTAGACATTACCATGCAGTAACTGGATGGGTGATTATTTCCCAAGAATAAGAACATAGTTAAGTTGGGTGGTATGGATGACCATATGAATAACTCTAGTTAACCACCATTGGGAATAATATAAGCACTCTCACACTTGTGAAGCCAGATGGAGTTAATGTCTAGTACTTTCTATCATTGAAATATTCACATGGCGAGTGTACTTGCTAATATATATATATATGTAAGCACCATTGGGAATAATATAAGCACTCTCACACTTGTGAAGCCAGATGGAGTTAATGTCTAGTACTTTCTATCATTGAAATATTCACATGGTGAGTGTACTTGCTAATATATATATACATACATACATATATACATATATATATACATACATACATATATACATATATACATACATATATATATACATACATATATATATA
>MU223550.1:1291927-1314606 GCA_018584345.1 Thuja plicata | reverse complement strand
ATGTATATATATATATATGTATGTATGTATATACATATATATGTGTATATACATATATATATACATATATATGTATATACACATATATACATATATACATATATAGTCATTCTTATGTATTCTAATGTTATGGCATCACCTCTTTACACATATAATCATCATCTACACATTGCGTTAATAATATTATCTAACTAAATGCATCAAATATCATTAATTAGCATTAAATATCATTAACAACAACATTGAGCACATAACATACCCTCAAACTAGATTACCAACAATACATTAAATCAACAATGGAACATCTCATTAAATCACTCGGCCAAAATTAATACACATCATGAAACCATCACCAAATCCAAATGACCAAAATGTCATCTATATAAGTAAATGAATCCATACATCATCATATAACATCATGCAACATCATCACCGAATCATCATCCATATATGATCATCATTCAAATCACAAGTATAACCTACTAAACACATCAACAACAATATCATATGAACGAAAAAATATAGTTGTAACTAGATGCATCACAAGTAAGTCAATACAAAAGATAACATACAAACACTCACATGATAAATCATATATAGATTCTAGCTCTGATTAAAAGATCAAGCAAAGCTAGAATGAAAACATGGTAGATAATACATAGTGAAGGTTAAACTCAAGAGGCTTGGTTGTTAACAAAAAACCTAAAGGTTCCATTAGGTATGTTGACATCCTCGACCCCCAAAATGATTAGAGATGACAATATCCTCAATCCTTGAAGTTTTCTTTCATTTAAGGTCTCAGTGTTTAACCATTTTCCTAAAATGCCTTTTTTGGGTGTCACCATCCCTCAACCTTGAAAATATTGGGGATGGTGACATTCCTAGTCTTAAAAAGGGTTTATGCCTTTGCAACATGGACACTCACATGAGAGCCATTAGGGATTCTCATATCCTTAATCATTAACACTTTTGGTGGAGTTTACACACTTAAAATATCTAACATAAGTTGTTCTAATGATTAATGAGGGTGAAATGGATGATCTTCTAGTTTTCAATAATTGACTTTTATGGTGCATTAGATTAATTTACTTTCATGTAAGTAGTCGGGTGAATAAGATAATGTGATGTTCATAATTCCTACTGTTGATGCATAAGATGGTATGTCAACAACTACACCAATGGTGTATAAATTCCAAGAACACCCGTGACCATCCAAGTTGGTGATCAAGTATCTAGAAATCACAAATATTGAATTATGGAATGTAAATTTGAGAGAATGCATGACTAGGATGGCCAACCCTCAAGGAATTTTATACTAGACTACCTCACTCATCAACGTTGGATTAATACAAGTATCCTAAAAATATAATGGAAAACAAATAAGGCTCGAATGATGCCTCAACTCCATATTCAAGTCTCCAAGCATCTCTAGGTTTTGGAATTGAATATTCCCATTATCATACTCCTTTTTTCTACTAATTGTCAAGTGGTGGATGGAATAGAGGATACAATAGAAGAATTTATAAGGAGAGTTTTGACATTATATTAAGAAATAGCCATTTAGATGAAAATACTATGTATAATATGATTAAAGGTGAAGATTTCAAGGTAGGTATGAAGAAGATAATTTTGATGTAGGATGATTATCTCATAATTTTGAAGATTATGAAAACATAAGCCCCTCTCAACTCCTTCAAGTATAAATTTTCAAAATTAAAGATGTGGGTCTACCTATTGAGTGGCTCCATGCAATCAAATTTCTTATTAAACAATATAAGAAGATGAAAGATAACATTTTTGAAAGGGGCAAGAAAATAAACATTTTCTTCAGTGTGCTGTGCATTTTATAAAAATAATCTTCTGTACTTTTTGGCAAGATGAACAACAAGTAAGGGATATACATAGCATAGTGAAAGAATTTAAAGATGCCCTCCAAGGATATTATACAAATGAAAAGCATAAGTGCACCAAGATATTGGTCAAAAGAGTGTCCACATGATGAAAAAACTTAAATTTTCACAAAACTTGTGCATTTTATTAAAATTTTGAAATCAATTGTCTCGGGGAAACAAGGCCTAAATTGAGCAAATTAAAAAATACTAAAATTTATTCATAACCCATACGAGTTACGAAGAACTAAAAGTTCTTCATAACTCACACAGGTTATGGAGATATATTTGTTTGTTTGTTTTTTTCATTTCCCGCGGACAAGCTCATTTTCAACATGAAAAATTATTTGATAGTAGCTTCTAGGCTCCCAAATCCCATAGAACCCGAGTGTGTTTGCCTCTATTTTGTATTTTTCAGCATTTAGGCCAATTCCTAATAATACCACGTCATCAAATAGGTAAGAATTTGAAATTTTTATTGTTTTTGTTTGAATTTGAATTGAAATAGGGTTTATTCAATTGATTTAAGTTTTTTCTATTAATTGTACATGTCAGATTCTCAAACAATCCCTAGTGAAAAAACAAACAATGATGACCTCTTACTAAACAACCACCATAAGAAAACCCTCAAAATTCTTTACATGAAGAATTAAAAAACCCTCAAAACACTTCTCCATAATAACAATACCCTCAAAGTTTTTATCCTCAATAATCACCGCCACCCCAAAACCCTCTGCACCCTCCAATAGAACCTATACAGGTCACCCATGACGATCTTATAAATCGCCTGACATAGAACACTACTCAAATTACTATGATAGTGAATAGGTTGAGGTCCTCTGATTGTGAGCACCACTCATCCCTCGCCACAACCCTTGAATCAATGGAAAATAGTGCCATGGAGGTATCTAGATAGGTTATGAAATGGAGTTCATTTAGGGATAGATGTCACAAATTTTATGTTGATGGGTTATCATATGATGAGGTGAAAAGAAAGGGAATAATTAAAGATGAAATATGTGCTCTTTTCACTGATCCTAAACCTAATAACACCCTACTTACTAATACAAATAGGTTTCCTATGCATTGGTGTGTCCACTCTAGGATGAAAAATCCATTTTGGGATAGGTGGTATATGGTCTTTGACCAACACCCTTGTAATAATTGGGAGATGCTTCTATATTTTTTGAGAAATTTATATTGTGAGTTTATCCTCGGATTGAAGACAAATTAATTTCACATTTGGAAGTTATAGGGTTGAGGGTGAGGCTCTATGCATAATAAACCTAGGGCTTAGAGACTGGTAGACCCTCAACATAGGATGCCTTTAGCTACTAAACCCATGGTCACATCATAGTCTCAGTATACCTGAAGGAGTCTATGGAGTTACAAACTCTTCAGAAGGATACGTCATTGACTAATGTCATTTTTTAACATGGAACATAGCTGGTTAGACAAGAGGATGGATTAGTACCAACACCATCTACATCATCATCAGATGCACCATTTGGCTCAACCTAGCCCACTGAGCATATGTGCCTCAACTTCCAGAATATATATTATGGGGTAGATACTAATGCAAATGAGGATAGTTCAACATCTCATTCATGTACACATTGTGGGAGTACATGTCATGCTTCAACTATAGAGGATGTGGCCCTCGCTAACGACCTGATGACCATTGTGTTTTCTAGTAGAGAGAAGATGCTGATGTGTTTATGACATGTTATTAATTAACCATCTAAATCTTATAAAAGTAAATAAATTTTCATTTATAGAAAAATATAAAGTGATATATGAATAATATGCATTGCAAGGTGAAATAGGCGGTGTGATAACACTATGTAGTGTTTGTTCCACTCCACGTGCATGGGTACCTTGAACACCCGAGGTAAAGATTTTTAAATATCGTTAAAAATAGAATAATACATTGGCTTCAAAATAATTTTTATTGATATGTGTAGTATGTAAAAATGAAAATAAGAAATTAGAATAAGAAAATATACTAATCCCTAACTTATTACATACACCTCAAATATGAAATATATGGAGAAACCATGCATAGAAATGTATAGAATAAATATGAGAAAAAACTATTCTACTCAAAACAACACATGAAAACCTCCCAAAATGAAGAAATGTTTGATAAAATTAATGTTGAGGGTATGTGGTTGATCACATTCCTATAGCATAACAGTGTGTTGAAAGATCCTTATTGAATCAGGATGAGGGCTCTCATTTAATAGATTTTTGAGAGGAATCAATGGTTGGGATTCAAAGTTGGATGTAGGGTCAAGATGCATTTGGATAAATGAGGTGGAGGCCAAGTGGATTAGGGTTTTACAATTCAAAAGGGATGAGTTGCTCACATATGTGTGAGAAAATTTAAGGAGTGGGACAATAAATGCCAAGTGGGGGACAATGTAAGAGTTGAAAGGCTCAATATATCTCACATACGTGTGAGAAAGTCTCAAGGATAATGTGAGAGACAAATGTGTAAGACTTGAGTGGGTCAAGGTAAGTACACAAGTGGAGGATAAATTTGAATTTTCAAATTCAAAATGTGATGGGACAAGAGTTAAATTGGGTTTGATAATTCATTTATTAGGATTGTGCAAATTTTTAGTGAGTGATTATGTGGACGATTAAGATTAATTAGTGAGAAAGTGGGTTGGTTTGAGTTAGAAGGATGGGTTAGATTAGGTAAGGGTTAAAGTTAGTAGCCATGTGCTCAAATATAATTAAATATGTTATTTAATGCCAATTGGGAGGAAAGGGATTAATTAAGTAAATAAAGTCATTTAATTAATTAAATGAAGGGTTTAGATGCAAGCGAGCTTTGGATAGGATAATATTAAATAAATGTAAATTTATTTAATCAAGGATAGGGGATAAAGATGATTCTAATTAAATAAATGTGAATTTATTTAATTAAAGGTACGGTAAGGCTCATTTAATTAAATAAATGTAAGTTTATTTAATTAGGGATAAGGTAAAGGTAAATGATTAAATAAATAACAAATATTCATTTAATTGGCTAGGATAAGGGTAATGTGTTCAAGTTGGCCAAATTTTGGTGTCTACATTTTTCCCCTCTTTGATCTAGCATTGTGAAATGATATTATATCAAAGAAGAATGAAACATAGTGGATAAAAATGATAATACTAGTAGCATGATTCCCCAGTCACTAGAGAATGAGGAAAGATGATGAGGAAGGAGTACTATGCCCCCTCAAGAGGACATGCTGGTTTGAAGAACACGGGTGTTCTCTCGAAATAGATAGGAGTGTGGAAGGAAAGGGAAACTGATAAGGATGATGAAGGAAGAATAGAATAAATTCATGTTGCAATGGTGTGATAAACCTAGTTTTGATATTGTACTTGACGTTATGCATAAAGGTATGAGGAACCAAGATGACAAGGTGTTAACTATGTGATAAAAAGGTTAAATATAACCATATGCCTTATGACACCATGATATGGAATACCATGATGCATTGTGACAATGAGATGAAAAGACCATTATAAATTCAAAAATACTAACACATACAAGTAACAAGAGATCATGCACAACAAACCAAAAACAAACCAAAATTTTGCCCCTAGTCAAGCTTAAAACTGATTGATTGGTTGATAAATGATGATTGATTAATTGATTGACTGAGGATAACAATTTTAATGATAAGAACAATGCACATCTAAAGGATTGGGAAGGATACATCCCATGAAGATGTTTTGATGAAAAGTTGATTAATGGATTCTAAACTGATTTGGATCAAGATAATGATTTGATAAAAGATTATGTGCTAGATTTCAATATTGGATTGCATGGATTAGTATTGATTGCACTTGATTTGAATGATTTGGTATCTTGGATAATAGGGATTATTTTTGGATGAAAGGATTAGATAGAATGGGATTGGAGGATAAATGGATTGAACTAGGTAGGATGAGAGGAAGATTAGTGGATTAGATAGAATGGAATTGGATGGTAGATAAAGGATGAATTTAGGACCAATGAGAAGGGGGAATCAAGACATGGGAAAGGATGGAGATATTTACTAGATAGGAGATAAAGGGTTGGAATAGATGAAGAGGTAATATGATATGGATGGATATGAGATGAAAGGATGGAGAAATAAAGGGTGTAGATCCAAGAATTATGTGACAAATGAGTGAAATGACCCATACTAGTAGTCAGAAAATGAAGGATAGGAATATGGGCGATAAAGGTTGCATGAAATAGAAGGATGGTGTGTAAGGGATGTGATTGGAGGAATATAGTATGTGGAATACGTGGATTAGGATCCAAGGAATATGTCACAAAGGATGCCCCCATACTAGAGGTAGGAGGATGAAGGATGGAGATATGGTGGATAAAGGTTGTATGAGATGGATGGAGAGTATATAAAGGATATGCATGGAGGGAATGAAGGCATGTATTGTCCAAATCATGCATGGATATTTTATTGCCTCTATTTTTTAAGAAAGAGAAAAAGGTATAAAATTGGAATGGAGTGTGACAGGATGAGGGATGATATGGATACGATAAGAAAGAATGATATGGATTATATGGATGGAAGAGGATAATGGATAATGTATGGAGGGAATGCATGGGATAATCAAGATCAAATACTTGGGAAGGGAGGATGGACTTATATATGACTATGGATGGGGGATGGAGGAAATGCATAAGACAAGGACTATGAGATGGAGGACATGGATAGGATGTTAAGATTAAATGGATAAGGTGGAAGGACTTAGGTAGGAAAATGGATAGTGAATGGATATGGATGAGGAACATGGAGGTTGTGGATGGAGGGAATGGATAGGATGGTTAAGATCAAATATGGGAGAAGGAAGATGTATTGATATAGGATGATGGATGGTGGATACAGGATGCAGAATATATGTACCATAGTATAGTATGATGGAGCTTTCCCCCAAGTGTAGAGTGTAAGCGGATGAGCATAAGTGAATGGATGTAAAAATTTGGAAGAAAATAGATAGGTGATAAGGAGATGGATGGAAGGACTCAATAATATACTTCCATGGATGGTATCCCTTGATATTTTTTGTTTTATTGACCAACAAACTTAGGCTATATGCTCATAAATGTTGGTAGAATGTTGGGAAGGGAGATGAAATGGATGGGGGATATGGAGGGGGGATAAGGATTTATGCATAAGTTTGTATTAATGTGATAAAAGGGTAGGGAAGGATTGGTGGAAAATGAATGCGAGGTTGGAAGACTTGTGAATAAATGGATGATGGAGTGGGAAAGATCATCATTGTCACACACTTTAAAGGGTGGTGGAGTTATAGAGAGGAGGATGGAGTAAAATAAGTGGATTTCGGGACATAAGAACCCAAAATAGATGAAGGAGATCATGGACTAAGGCTAGTGGATTTTGGGACATAAGGGCCCAAAATAGATTTGGAAGATGGAGGACTGGAGGACTTATGAGCAGAGGAAGCCTTTGGATTAGCAAGGTTGGATACTGATTTGGATTATTCTTTGAGATGCATTTCTTCAATGAGTAGCTTTGGAATCCACATGGGTTTATTTTTAGGCCTTTGTGGCCTTTTTAATTTTTCTTTCTTTTGGATCATATTGTGTTTTCTTGAACACATCTTTTAGATAGGACATGTTGATCCTTTGATTTTTGTGGATTTTTAGCTTGATGCATTTTATCTTTGGCATCCAATTTGCTTCCATTAGCCATGAAAAAGGTTTTTTGAGGATGGATGGTTTTGAGAGTTTATGGATGCAATAATGGAGGGTGAATGTTGGATGGAATTCAAGGATGTGTTCCTTTGCTTACCTTTCTTATGGATATAAGGTGATGGAGTGGTGGATGGATGCATATAATGACCCAAAATGGATGGAAGGGATGATGGATTTGGTTTTGGGATACAAGGACCCAAAATGTATGTGGATAGGAAGGAATAGAATTGTGGATATAAGGGCCCGAAACATATTTTGAATATAGGGATGGGAAAATTTGAGTTTAGATGGAGGGATTTTGGATTTGGAAGGGGTGGAAGGTATACCATCATCTTGAGAAATGCTTTTTCCAATGTGATTCTTATTATTTTGAAAAAAAGATGTGAGTCCATGTAAATGGGGTTCATGGATAGATTGGATAGGTTTGGTGGGATCTATTAGAATAATGGAAGGGTGTGTACTGAGTGGGGAGGGTTGAATCGGTACCCTTAAAACTTTTATCAATTAACCTTAGTAATCTTTTCTTGCATTACCGACCATATTGCTTTTTTTACCTTATGCATGTAATATCACAACATAAATGTAAGTGCATCTAAACACTCATAGAACTATTCATGAAGCTTAGTTACACATGACACAAGAATTGCTAACACAGAAAACCCCTGTTAGAAGGTAAAAACTCTAGTGGGGATGAAACCCACAAAGCTTCACTATCTTTGGAATGGAAGGTGTCAGTTAAGGCTATAAGTTGTGATCACTTCTGATGATCTTACCTTGTTAGGAGTAACATGTTAGACTTGTTAAGTTTAATCGGTTAAGAGATTTACAATAAGACTGTTAAGTCCACCTTCTTGAATAAGTTCTTCTATTTTCTACAATTGTTAGAGAGTAGACAAAAATACTTATGACCTAATAGCTTGCAATATTGAATTGCTGAATATAGATCCTTTAAGTTCACAAAATTATGTATCACCTAATTGTGATGAATAATACCTCTATTCTGCTCAGTAGCCTTGAATCTAGTTCTTCATAACTAAATTATTCCTTTTATGTCCTTCTACATGAAAATCTCTATCTGATCAAGAGATGTCTTCTCCAGCTAGAATTATCATGTTCTTGAATGATTATACATCTATATATATAAAGTTTTTGACCTAATTAGGTTTAACTCTTTACAAGAAAAACTCTATGATCAAAGGTTTACAACTTTACCTTGATCTCATAGTTTGCATGTTTACAATTAGCTAAACTGATTAAAAGTATTACTTATGCTTTACTTGATCCTCAAGAAATGGTTTTATAGCTAAGAATAAATATATTTTTAAGACTAAACTTCTTTAGCTGACGTGTATCTTCAATTTTTTTTTCTCAGGAATAAAAATGTCTCTCGGTAGACTGGTGCTTGGGTTACTCTGTAGACTATGCTCTTGGTTTACCCTTTGAACTATGCTCTCATTTTACTCTTTGAACTGCCTGTCTGTGATAGTTCTATTGGTGTTCACTGATTTTGGTGATCACTATGCTAAGAAATTTTTGATGACCTTTGTGCTTGACTATTTTGGTGACCTCTACACTTGACTATTTTGATGACCTCTGCGCTTGATGAATGCTCTCACTCGATGATCATGTAACCGACAATTCAAAAAATCTTTCCTTGTATTCTCATGACAACTTATGATCCTTTAAGGATTATCAATTTCCCCCCTTTGGCATAGTATCAAAAATGGATATGTGCAAACTGATATGTTCATTATATACACCAAGTGTTTACCTTGTCAATGACTCCCCTATGTACATGCCTCGATACAGTGTATGTACATGTTTTTTCCTTTGTGTATTTCCCTCTTTGCTACATTTTCCCTTTTGACATGTTTTCCCCTTTTGTAAGGTATATACATTTTCCCCCTTTTTCATGTATACATATATTTTCCCCCTCTTTTTGAAAATAATGACAAAGGTGTAGTACTTACAACTTGTCAAATATGTGGACATGGGATTTTTGAATGTTTTCCATGTGCTTATCCCATTTCTCCTTGAGTTTCTCAAGGATCATGTGCTCCAAAGTGATTTGGGTGTGCATGTCATATATACTCTCGGTGACTGACATCTATGGGGTGGAAATTAATATCTTTGTCGAAGTCATGTTTCAACAACAATGTGAGAATCGGTAGTAACATAGCTTGGAGATCAATTACCTTATCTCTAATTTTTCTTCCAGCCTTTTATATCTCAAGTCTCAACCATTTTGATTCTAAAATCTTCTCATAATGCAATTGGAATCCATTTTCCTCGGTTGTGAGACTTTTTGCACTAGCTTTAAGATCTTCATCTCTTTTAGATATCTTTTCACTATGCTTGGTAGTGAAATTCTCTAGTGTGCACAACTTTTCAACTAAGTTAACTACTTTTGATATTATTAGTTCCAATGTAGTTACGAGCTCAGAAAGCTTTACCTCATTTTCTACCATTTCTTGGTTGATCTTCTCTGTGGTCTTGCAGTGACACTTCTATTTTGCACGTTCCTTAATGACCTTGTCGACTTCTACATTCTGTGATGTTATGGCCTCATTCAGAATTGCTAGTTGATCAAGGATGGGTGCATTTTGATCAATCTTTGTGTCAAGAACTATCTGCAATAGGATTTATTTTGTAGTATCTAGGACTTGTGAATTTTTGTGCTCCTTCTTGAGCTTTTACTGTATTGCCTTCCTTTTGTATAGTTCTCCATACATGGTCAGTGACTCAGAATCCAGTATTCTTGGATCATAGTTGGGTATATCTATTATTTCATCAAATGTGACTGGTGCTTTACTCTTCTTCTTCTTCAGTATGGTGCTGCAAGAAGGGGAATGAAGGATTATAGCAAGATCCTTCTCTGTCTCTATTGATTTTGGTAATTTCCTGGGAGGTGTGGTGCCTTTGGTATACTTTTTGGTATGAACCTATTGGTTAGTTGTAGACGTCTCTACATCAACCTTGTCTTATCTGTAACCTTGTTTTCCTCTTCGGTTTCTTTGTCAGTGGCATCACTCAGTTCTTCCTCTCCACTTTTATTTTCTACTCCTCATTTGTATCTTTCTACTCTCGATGTTCATCACCTTTTTCCTCAGGTATGTTTTCATCAAGATTAGGTGTTTTCTCCTTTGCTTTAGTGATTATATTGATAGATTGTATCAATAATACCATGTTAGATGGTACATTCACCTCTGCAACATCTGTTGTCTCCTTTTCCTTTATTTTCTTAGTGACAACATTAACATCTTTGTCATTCTTGGGAGCATCATCAGAATCAATATGAGTTATAACTTTTATTGTGATATTTGGTGTTTCCCCTAATGATTGTAATATATGGGGTACATAATCCATGGAATTGCTTTCCTCTATTGTCAAATCAATCAGGTTGACATCCTTGGTATAATTGATGAAAATGTGCATAGGGCTTGGTGTGGCCTCTTTCTCCTCATTGTGAGTTGTCTTGGTTAGAGCCAGTGTCTAATAAGGTGGATTGAATATTTGTCTCCAAATATTATTTCTACCAGTTTTAATTTCTTCTAATCTTCCCTGTAGTAATTTGTATGCTCTCGTCTTAGCAAAAAATTTCTTTGAGTATTCCTGCATGGTTGATTATATTTCTTCAACTGTTGACTCAGGTCACATGAATGTAACTAGGGATATTTCCCTCATATGTTTCTCCATATGTAGTGCATATGTCCACCTAGCTTATATCCTATCATTTAGCTCTTGTGGAGTATGACTAACAAATTGTAGAGGTACATACTTGAACTTTACCTTCATTTTGATGATTGCTTCCTCTAATTTATTCTGGTCCTTAGTAGACAAATTTTCCCACTCTCTAATCTTATGTTGTGATATACTATCTGTATTGATGAGTGGCTCTACAATCTCATCAATTGTCTTAGGTATCTTGGCCTTCTATTCTTTGATCCTTTGTTCTCTTTCATTCTTGGCAGTATCATCCTTGCCTTCTTTTCCTCTTATAAATTTCCTTCTTTGCCTCAGTGTTGATTGCTTGGTTTGAGGATTTCTTTTCTGATAAATCCTTATAGTACCTTTCTTTACTAGTGGTGAGTCTGCCTCTTTTGTTGTTTTTCTTCTGGTCCTGGATGCAGCCATCACTCTAGTAGTTCTTGTTTTCTTGGATGGTGGTGCATCTTATTCAGTAGACTCAGATTCACTCAACTCTTTACCTTCACTAATGGGTGACTGTCCCTCAGTGACATCTTGTTCCAATTCTTCATCATTTACCAAATGTTTCTTTTGAAGAGTGTTTATTATTTTTGTCTTCTTTCAGTCTATCTTCTTCACTACTAAGTCAGTCTTGATTCTAGAATTGGCTTCCTCATATGTGTTAAATCTGCTCAATGATTTGTCCACTGGTTCATTTAGTAAGGCTTAAATAGCACTTTTAAGTCTGAACAATGTTGATCTCATAGTCCAATGGTGGTAACCATGTTGTTCTTGGTACAACTAGTTTGATAAGTGTTGTATTGGTGTCCAGTATGAAATATATGTCATCTTTGTATTGTTCAACAAGTTGTGCAGGGATTATCATTCTCTTTTTGCATTCTATCCTTGAAAGTGATGAAGTATGCATCCATTATAGATGTGAAGTTATCCCCTAGTGACTTAATGAATTCACTAATCTATGCAGTTATTGGTCAGGTTGTGTCCCAAGTGACATTACCGACAAAAGGGAAGAAATTCTAAAAGTAGAAGAATGTGCACATAAGGAAGGAACCAAACTTACATGAATTAGATCTGGCTGATCTAATTTTCCTCATGTTTTCTTCTAGTTGCTTCAGTAGCAACTCAGATAAGTCAAGTTGGAGTCCCTTATTCATAATCTTATAAGCAATGTCAACTACTCCACATGCTATGTTGTTCATCCTGCTAGCTTGGAATATCTTGTACCCAATTACACATGCACTGAACTTAATTTTAGGGTTCGTGATTGTATTAAATTTCAATCCTCTTTTGTCCCATTCTGTGTTAGTTAGTTTTTTGATCTCAATCCATGGAGGGTGTTTTAGGGCTTTAGCCCTATCGGTTATTGGATAACCATTTACAACATGAATCACATCCTTTGTGAATAGTTCTGGTTCATCCAACCACATTTTTCTATCATGTATCCAGCTAAGTACAATGCATATCCATTCGGTCTTGAAATTTCTAGGGAAGAGTAGGGCATTGGTTAACCCTTTCACTTCAATGTGCTTGTGTTTGTCTTTCAGATTTCCATCCTTGCATAGCTTTTGGTAAGCTTCTTCAATCTCATTATATCTGATCTTTGTAACCTTGCAATAGATGTATATATAGATATCTTCAACTAGAAAAACCCTGGGAGGGATACTTGGAAACACTCCCTTGTCATCAGGTTTTGCAGCAACCTCAGGGAAAAACTTATAGTTAGGCTCCTCATAGGTTGATCTTCTTATCCTTTGTGTCCTTGATCTTTGAGGCTTGCGAGGTAGTTGCCATTGTTCTTGAAAAAATTAAGGATTCTTGTAAATAAACTGTTAGCTTGGTGAGTCTAGATAATCACTTGATCTTTTTTTTGGATGGTTGAAATCTGTTGGAGTAACCTTTGAATCTATTGTGAATCGTTATGCAATCTTGTCGCTCTTAGTTTATCTTCTTCACTATGTTATTTTCACTTTATTTATTAATGAATGAATGAGCTCTTCATTTCTCTATTTATAGAAAATGACCTAAGTGGTGCATTGAATGCTTTAGCTACCACTTGGTTGATGAAACAAAGATGCTCAGGTATCATACCAAAGTATTCATCTTCGGTGAGTATACAATGCTCCAGGTAAGTGACAAATTAGCTATACTTTTCTCATGTTCAGTGAAAATGCTCGATATGTAGCAAAGAATTTATCATCTTTCACATGTTTACCTATGATTCTCGGTTTATAATGACAACTTGGTTGTAGTTCAAATGTACACCGATGATGCTTGGTATGTATTGACTGACGACACTAGATTCACAAAATCATAACAAGTAATACTATACTGCATCTCCATTCATTCTAATTTGTCATATTATTAATGAGTATTGGAACTGATGTAAAATATATCTTTTTATAGTGAAGTTCCATACTTTTATTGCTTAGGTTGGGGTGGTGGAATCAATAGATCCATTGGATGAGGTGTCACCAACTGTATTGATTGGTCCAGCATTATCATTGATTGAAGCTTTCCTCCACATTTGATTTCTCATTCTCCTGATATCTTCAATAGTGTTTCCATTTGAAAAAGTGCTTGACTCTTTCACTTGGTCTTTTTAGTCCTTTCTTAGGTGACTTACCTTATGATAGTGTAAGCATGCCATTCCGGAGTTAGTCTAGTTCCTCAATCTTTGTATCCATTTTCTCATACATTTTTCAGAAATGTATCCATATCTACCACATTTTGTGCAATTTACCTAGGATTTATGATCCCAAACATACAAGTTACCGACTCTTGTCGGTTTGTATGCATTTTCTTTCTCTTTAGGTTTCTATACTTGCCTTTTCTTTTTCCTGCATTCATGAGATGTGTGACCATGCATTTTTCAAGTAGGGAAATATTTTTCCATGTAGGATTCCTTATTTTCTTGGTTTACCTTAGATCTACATTCATGTGCTTTATGTCCATGCTTGTTACAATTATAACAACTACCTATGAATGTAGAAGTAGATTTAGGAATACCTTTAGCTTTTCTCCTACAAATATTTGATGTGTGGCCTAGTTTTCCATAGTGATTTCATGACTACTTTTCTCTTGGATTTGTGTAGAAATTCCTTTGATCAGCTTGGTTTTATGATTTTCCATGCTCGGTATACCCTAAACCAGTATTTTTGTTGAGTCTTCTTTGTCCATTCATAAATTCATCCATTCTCTTTGTTTTGTCTTTAGCTTTCTTGATCATATCATTATGTTGTTGTTGAATCCTCACTTTATGCTTTATTTTCTCATTTTATTCTCTTAGTTCACCAATAGCTTCCAATTTTTCATTAATTTCTATATTCACTCAGTTGGACTCATGACTCATAAGAACTATTTGTTTGGTGATTTCAATGTGATGTTCAGTAAGTCTTTGTGTCTTAGATTCTTTCTCTTGTAGTTTCTCAGTGATCTTTCTTTTGTCATCAATAGCCACAGTTCTTTCTTGTTCATCTTGTCTAGCATTATTCATAACATCAATCATTCTTACCATTTGTGTCTCTTGACCAATCTGCAATACCTTTACTTGTTTAGTCAGATGTTGATTGATTTCATTTAAACTTGTAATGCTTCCTTCAGATGTGTCAGATGTTTTACCAAATGCACATGCTGATGAATCAAATAAATCAAGTATCTCTTCTTCATGATAGTCAATTTCATTGTAGCATGATTCCATGACTTTTCTTTTATCCAATAATTCTTTCATCTTGTTTCTTGCTTCTTTGTATTTCTCAAAGAAAAATTGTATCTCCAACTTATGATTCTCAATATTATTATCAAGATTATACCTTTCCATTGTATGATGTTTTCTCTCAAGTGATTTAAACTTTTCCAAACAAGAGATCTAGCTCTGATAGAAATTGTTGGAATAATGGAAGGTTGTGTACTGAGAGGGGAGGGGTGAATCCGTACCCTTAAAACTTTTATCAATTAACCTTAGTAAACTTTTCTTGCATTATTGACCATATTGCTTTTCTACCTTATGCATGTAATATCATAACATGAATGTAAGTGCATTTAAAAAATCATAGAACCATTCATGAAACTTAGTTACACATGATACACAAATTGGTAATACAAAAAATCCCTGTTAGAAGGTAAAAACTACAGTGGGGATGAAACCCATAAAGATTCACTATCTGCAGAATGGAAGGTGTCGGTTAAGGCTACAAGTTGTGATCACTTATGATAATCTTACCCTATTAGGAGTAACATGTTAGACTTTTTAATTCTACTCAGTTAAGAGATTTTAACAACACAATGTATGTGTGCACTTAGTTAAGAGATTTACAATAATTCTGTTAAGTCCACCTTCTTGAAGGATTTCTTCTATTTGCTACGATTGTAAGAGAGTAGAAAAAAATATTTATGACCTGATAGCTTGCAATATTGAATTGTTGAATATAGATCCTTTAAGTTCACAAAATTATGTATCACCTAATTCTGATGAATAATCCCTCAGTTCTTCTCTATAGCCTTGAATCTAGTTCTTCATTTATGAATTCTTCCTTTTATGTCCATCTACATGAAACTCTTTGTCTAATCAATAAATGTCTTCTCTAGCTAAAATTATCATGTTATTGATTGATTACACACACACACACACACACACACACACACATAGATATATATATAGTTCAAAGAGTAAATCAAGAGCACAGGGTAAAAGTATAATAGTGTGTCGTAGTAGAGGACATTCTAGGAGGGTCCGGCCAGAAGGGGTCCGGCCGGAATGGGTTCCACCGGATGGTGTCCGGCTGGACCCGCGTGGCACCCTTTAGGAACCAGGTGGCACCTATGTGGAGTGGGGGGTTCAGTCGAACCCCTTTCGGCCTGACCCCTTTTGGCCGAACCCCCAAAAGTTATATAGGAAAAAAAAGGGGCCCGTGCGGGTCATTGTCATTTAGGGGCCCGCATAGCTTACTGTGAGGACTAGGACCCATTCCGGCCCTACCCCTTCCGGCCAGACCTATGTGGAATCCTATTTGGCAGCCAAGTCAGCAAAAATGGGTGTCTTTCTCAAGTTCTCCCTTCTGGACCTGGATTCTCTATCAAAATTTACCTTTCTGTAAAATCTAAAAATACCCTTTTGTAGAGCTCATAGTCAAGATTATGGTCGTGTAATTTTATCATGTTTTGATTTCATATAATATATTATAAGTTGAAAATACTTCAAGTAGGTATTTTAACATTTAAGAACACGCTCATTCAAAAAATATTAAAAATAACAAATCATGTCAGAAAAATTAAAACTTTATATTTAACACTAGAGGAGAGCATCCTCTTCAAGGATATGTAATTTTTTTTTTTACTGGTGTAGATTTTATAGGGAAAATTGAACGCAAACTAAAAACTATTGATTTCAGGTAACACCGACTTTGGATAGTTATAACAGACAAAATATATAACAAAATCCAATCTTTATTTTTTTATGCACTAGTTATACATGTCTAAAACATATTATGGAATTAGATGAAGAAAATATTATTTGCATATAGTTTTTTAACGCGGACTAGACCCTAGATTTTTAGCATATTTCAGAAATAAAAAAATGGACTTCAAAAATTAAAAAACTATGCCAATTTTGGTTCAAAATTTTTTTAAAAAATTATAAGCCTAAACTTCATCAAATTTTACACATTTCATTAGTTTACATTATCTTCAAATTCTAAACACAAATGCCACTTTTATGTTGTTAAAGTTTAAAAATTTGAATTTTGTCATCCTTTTCCTTTATAAAAGTGTGACACAGGTTTGTACTTTTACCCCACAGTTCAAAGAATAAACTGAGAGCACAGTCTACAGAGTAACCCAAGCACTAGTCTACAAAGAGAGAGTTTTATTCCTGAGTTTTATATATATAAAGGTTTTGACCTAATTAGGTTTCACACTTTACAACAAAAACTCTATGATCAAAGGTTTACAAATTAACCATAATCTAGTTTGCATGTTTACAATTAGTTAAACTGATTAAAACTATTACTAATGCTTTACTTGATCCTCAAGAAATAGTTTTATAGCTAAGCATAAAGATATTTTTAAGACTAAACTTCTTTAGCTGACATGTATCTTAGATCCTCCTTTCTCAGGAATAAAACTCTCTCTCTGTAGACTGGTGCTCGGGTTACTCTGTATACTGTGCTCTCAGTTTATTCTTTGAACTATGCTCTCGATTTACTCTTTGAACTACCTTTCAGTGCTAGGGCTATCGGTGTTCACTATGCTAAGAAATTTTTGGTAACCTCTATGCTTGACTGTTTTGGTGACCTCTACGCTTGACGAATGTTGTCACTCAATGATCATGTAACTGACAATTCAAAAACTATTTCCTTGTATAATAATGACAAATTATGATCCTTTAAGGATTCTAATGGATCTTGTGGAGGAGTAGGATCATGTGAAAGTATAATAGGAATTTTAGATGGATAAGGATCATGGCATGGAGATGAAGGGGTACTTTGATCTTGAATTTGGAGAGGATTATGTGGTGGAATGGAAGGGATAAGTGGATCTTGAGATGGAGTGGATGGGATGGAATCAAGAGATGGAGTAATTTGATATTGAAATGAAGGGAGATTATTGGATTTGAAACAAGGAATATCTTCATGAAATGGAGGGTAAGTGGGCGTTAGCTCGTAACATGGAGGGGAATCATTAGTGAATGGAATGGAATATATGTCTTGATATTGATTAGGAATGGGACCATGAGGAGGGTTAAGGATGATAAGTGGATATTTGTATTGAAGGTTGGGATCTTCATATGGAAAGGTTTCATAATATGGAGAGGTGTCATAAGATGGAGAAATGTTTTGATCTCGAGGAGAAGAGGAGTCCATGTTAGCATGCTTTGGAGAAAGGTCTTGACACGTTTGGACTTGTGAGGGTCATGTAATGGAGGAGAATGAAGCTTCAACTTGGGTGGATGGAAAGATGGGAGACTCATGAGCCTTAGGAGATTGAGGTATGTCTTCATTCAAAGGGGATGGAGATGAGTTCATGACTTGAGGAGATTGGAGAACTTGATTTAGAGTTGGGGATTTATAATTCTCTTGTAGCCCTTGGATCCAGTCAATGCAAAATTTATTATGGGATGGGGAAGGTGAAGGCTTTGGAGGGTTACAATGAAGACATATTTTTCCATTAGTATGAAAAGGAAAATAGTTTTGAAACTGTCAGTAACACCAACACCAAAAGACAGGTTTAGTGCAACCCGACAAACAAGCTCACAAGGGAACCTGACAACATAGTTTTACTAGTGCAACCCAAAAATGTTACAAGTGGAACCTGAAAGAGTAACCCAACAAGAATATTATAGTATAACCTAACAGAATAGATAACAAAGGAACTCGACAGACTACAGAGCAACCCGAGAACTAGTCTACCGAGAGACAGTTATAATTATGAGAAATGTAGATCTGACTTCCACATCAAATAAAACATTTGTGTTTTATATTTATCTTTTTGATTATATTTAAATCCATTTCTTGAGGGACAAGAAATGTAACTGTAATTCTTTGAATCAGTCTAACTGATTGAAAACATGCAAACTAGGAGATCAAGGTCAAGTTGTAAACCTTTGATCATAGAGTTATTATTATAATACGTGAAAATCATTTAGGTCAAACTCATTATATAAATAGATATGTAATCAATAAGAACACATGTGTGTTATGATGATTGTGGCCAAGGAGAACATCTATGGATCAGACTGGGAGTTTTATGCAGAGGAACAAAAAAAGTTGAAATAGGTTATCAAGAACTAGATTCAAGGCTACCGAACAGAACAGAGGTATTGATCAATCACTATAGGTGATAAATATATATGTAATCTTTGATGGATCTATAATCAGAAATTATAGATTGCATATACTCAGGCCAATGAATATTTTTGACTACATTCTAACAAGTGTATCAAATAGAAGAAATCCTTGAGAAAGGTGGATGTAACAATCCTTTGTAAATCTCATAACCAATTGCACACTAAATAGTGTGCTAAAGCTCTTAACAGAGTAGACCTTAAATAGTCTCTAAAAATTACTCCTAACAAGGTAGATCATCAGAAGTGATCAAAATTGTAAGCCTTAACTGACCCCTTCCATTTTGTAGATAGTGAATCTTTGTACTGGAGTTTTTACCTTCTAATAGGGGTTTTCTGTGTTACCAAATCTTGTGTCATGTGTCAATACATTTCATGAATATTTCTATGAATTTTTACATGCTAATTGAGTTTATGAAATGATATTACATGCATAAAGAAAGAATAGCATAGATGGTTGGTAATTCAAACAATCTATTTCTAAGAGGATTATGGTTAAGTGATATAAGTTTTAAGGGTACTCATTCACCCCTCCCCTCTCAGTACACACCATTCCATAATTTCCAACAATTAGTATTAGAGCTAGATCTCTTATTTGGAAAAGTTTAAATACTTAAGAGAAAATATCATAAAATGGAAAGATACAAGCTAGACAAGAGCATTGCGAATCAAAATTTAGAGATACAAATCTTCTATGAACAATATAAAAAATCTAGAGTCAAGATGAGACAACTACTAGACGAAAGAAAGGTTATGACATCTTGTTTTAATGAAACAGACTATCATGAAGAAGAGATACTTGATTTATTTGAGTCATCAAGATCTACATCTTGCAATACATCAAACACATCTGAAGGAAGCATTACAAGTCTAAATGAAATAAATCAACATCTGGCTGGACAAGTGAAATTATTGCAAATCGATCAAGAGACAAAGATGGTAAGAATGATTGAGGTTATGAATAATACTAGACAAGATAAACGAGAAAGAAAACTAGTAATTGATGATAGAAGGAAGATCGCTGAAAAGCTACAAGAGAAAGAGTAAGAAATATAAAGACTTACTTAACATCATCATGAGATCACCAATCAGATTAATCTAATGAGTCAGGAGGCAAACCAAATAAACATAGAAGTCAATGGAAAATTAGAAGCTATTGGTGAGCTAAGAGAAGAAAATGAAATACTGAAGCATAAAGTGATAATTCAGCAACAACACAATGATATGATCAAAAGACCTAAAGAAAGTACCAAAAGGATGAATGGTTTTTTGGATGGACAAAGAAGAGTCAACAACAATACCGGATTAGGGTATACCGAGAATGGAGAATCACCATACCAAACTGATCCAAACAATGTCTACACAAATCCAAGACCGAGAAGGAAGTCATGCAATCAATGTGGAAAACCAGGCCACACATCAAATGTTTGGAGGGGAAAAATAAAAGGTATTCCTAAATCCACACCTTCATTTATAGGAAATTATTATAAATGTAACAAGAAAGGACATAAAGAATATAAATGTAAATATGAGGTGAAACAACCAAAGAAGGAAACATGCATGGAAAAATAATATCCTACTTGCAAAATGCATGGACACACATCTCTTGATTGCGGGAAGAAGAGAAAGAAAGCATGGAATCCAAAAGATCAAGAAAATGCTTATCAACCGAAAAGAGTTAGTAACTCATATGTTTAGGATTACAATACATGGACAAACTACACATCATGTGGTAGATATGGTCACACAGCTGAAAAATGCATGAGAAAATGGATGAGAAGGTTTAGAAGCTAGAATAACCAAGGAATAGCATGCTTACACTATCATAAAGTTTCTCATCTAAGCAAGGACTGCAGAGACCGAGTAACAGAGACAAGCACCTTTGCCAATGGAAATACCATTAAAGACATCAAAAATATGAGAAACAAAAAGTAGAGGAAAGCTACAAACCCTGATGATGCTAGACCAAGCAATGTAATTGGTGACACCTTATCCAATGGATCTGGTGACATCACCATCCCATGTGAGATGAACAAGTAAGTATGGAACTGCACTATACTAAGTTTTACTTTACATTAGTTCCATTATACATAGTTAAAAATACCAAACTAGCATTATTAAAGATGCATTTGTTGGAAAGTGATCTATTTTACAGGGTGAGATCCAATTTTTGGTTGTCATTTATGGAAACACATCTAGGTTACAAATTGATTCCTATGAAGTTGAGTTTTGATGACTCTGAAATTGACTAAGTACAGAAGTAGAGTTACAAAGGTATTTTGGTTATCGAAGATCGAGATAGATGAATTAGGGAAAGAGAGATTAGAGGAAGATACTATGAGGTATATGTGACGTCTTCCTAATATAAATTTTGTTTTTGCAAATTTTACAAAAATTTAGAGAGATTTAAAGACAGGCAGACAACAGTAGAATAGTGATACAAAGCAATTGGACATAAGCGGTGATTCAGAGAGTATGACATGGAATCCAAGCACTAGGAGTTGGATTATGGTTGTGTTAATCTCTAAGTTCTATTGATGATTAGTGACCAGCACTTAGTCATTCACTTAGGCAGTTTTAGTTGGCTATCACTATGGCTGAGCTAAAACTATGCAAGGCTGAGCAACATTGCCAAGCAGTTTTTAGTTTTCCTAGTTACATTGCTGAGCCAAGTTACATTGCCAAGCCGAGTAGGATACAGAGATGTAAAGTGTCGAGTAACAGAGAATTCAAGTGCCAAGCAGAACATTTTTTGTATACATGTCTGGAATGATTCAAACTTCAAGGATAAGTGATCTGGATGACTTGTATAAGCTTTTTGGGTTGACTTGTGTATGTATTTAATATTCTTCTACGAATTTAGTTATGCATTTAATTGTTTTATCCTATGCATGATCTATTGTAAACATTAATTGTAATACCATCAAGGTATGGGTATTAGATCTTGATCATTGATCTAGATCTCGCTATCAGACTTGAACAGATATATTAGATTGCTTCTAAACCCTATTTTATGTGTGTAAGGAGAGAGTAGACGAAGTGTGTGGTGACTAAATTTTCAAGTGAAATGCTTTGAGGGTTATTTTTTTAAGAAGCAGAGATCAAGCAGAGTGACAACACAGTGAACAACAGAGTAAAGTGATATCAGATTATGAGATCATAGAAGGTACTAGAAAGAGGAGATCTGTTATCAGCATCAAAGTTCATAATGAAGGATCAATACTTGAGACATTCTAATCATTGTATCAGGTGAAAATCTCTTAACATAGTGGTTCTAGCAGACCTTTCTTTATCTCCTAACAAAGTGCTTACTTTATTGCAAGTTCAAATCCTTTCACAGGGTAGATTGTAATGATCTTTAGCTCTTAACCGAGCAGACCTTTAACATGTTAGATTTCATTTTGTAATCAACATTTGTAGCCTTAACAGGCACACTTTATTACTGCAGTAGTGGAGAATTTTGTGGGTGTCATCCCCACCCCAGTTTTACCTATTTGGGTTTCTGGGTTACCAAGTT
>MU223550.1:1267407-1277862 GCA_018584345.1 Thuja plicata | reverse complement strand
ATATATATATATATATATATATATATATATATATATATATATATATGGAGAAATTTTTGTTGAGAAAATATATGGATGTATGTGAGATGATTGGATAGATGATATGACATGCGAATTGTAGAGAAGAGGATGAAAGAGATCATTGATGAGATATGACATTAACTATCTAAGCATTAGAGATGCTTTTTTTTTTTTCATTACTAAGAACATTTTGTAACAAAATTACATTGTGATAGTTATAAGCTTAGTTGGCCCCTAATAGGGTGTTGTATACCTTTAACAGGGTTGTAATTCCTTTAACAAGAAAATGTACTATGTAATATTTAGCTCCTAATAGGGCTAGGTCTCCTAACAGGAACACTATACTTTAGTGCATTCTTGTGGGTACCATCCCCACTGGGGTTTTCCCTTGGCTAGGGTTTCCTCGATAAAAAAATTATGGTGTTATGAGTACTATGTTATTTTCTTATGTTCTTTTCATTTTTGCAAGTATATGGTTAATGTTTAATTGGTTGAAAAGTTTCAATAAGTGTTGTAATATTGAATCACCCCCCTCTCAGTACTACCTAATCCTAACAATTGGTATCAGAGCTTTTGGCCCTTGGAGAGAAAGTCTAACAACTTAAAGGAGATCAAAATGTATTTGGATAGTTTTCAAGACAACTTTGATGCTGCACTTGAAGATCTTGATAAAACAAAAGCAGAGAATGTAGAATTCAGATTCAACATGCGAAGACCTGTAAAATTTATAAGGAAACTCAGAGAATAGCTTGAACTTTCCAGAAGTCAGAGACAGGATCTTATGGTTCAGATAAAAGAAGATTCAGACAAAGACAATTCAGATCAGATGAAGCAAGTTGAAAAAGAAAATGAAACTTTGAAACTTGAGAATGAAGCTATGACTAAAGAGATACAACTACAAAAGAATGCTATGAAGAAGATTGGAGAAACCTTGAATAGTGCATTAGAACAAATGAAGAATGACATTGACAACTACAAGAACAAGTATTTGTTATGCCCTGCATACATGTCCCTACATTTTGTAGGCAAAATGTTGGGTCCCCCTTTTCACTTTTGCTTTTTCCTTGGTTTCTCTTATTTCCTTTGTTTCCCTCTGGGCTTTTCTTCCATGAGGGTTGTTTTTATTTCACTTTTTCTCTTCTTTTGTCTCTGAAACCTGGTCCCACAGTTCGTTTGTTTGTCATTTTGAGTCATCTGGATCCCAGACTCTGGGATCCTTTGCCATCATGTCTTCTTTTGTTGGAAGGTGTGGCTGTATGGAATCCCCGGGCCCAGAGTCCAAAGGTTTTCCTTTTTTGGAGTTTGCAGAAGGAATGCAACATGACTTTACCCTAGGGGTATAAATTACTTTCACCTATCATTTTCAAATTTACCACGATTAAAACACTCAGGCGATTACCAAAGAGATTAAGGTGATTTAGAGCGATTAAGTGCATATTGCTTTGGTTATTAACAATGAACAAACAATAGTAAGCAGTGGTGTTTTCATGACCATTCCAAGGAAAACCAGTTGTAGAATTCTTCCCATGCTCACCTTCCCACATTCCACATGTTTTTAGGTAGGCCTTTCGGCTCTCTTCCTTCTATTTTCTGTTTCTGGTTTTTTCTTGCTTCCTGTCTGGTTTTTGTTCTATTTTTGTTTTGTCGCGTCTTTGCATTAGCTCTTCTATCGCCTCCCGTTGATGGGATGGCTATGCCAGAGGGTCATTCACCCTTTGTGCATTTGTAATTTAAGGTAGTATTTGTATACTTTGTATAGTAGTGTAAATATTTCTCGTGTAATCTATACATTGTGTAATTTCCTATTTATAGTTGTATATATGTTTGTTTTAGGTCATCCTACGAGTTTTCTTTGGCTCTCGCCATCCTTCAACCCTCTGTAAATCTATATTCTATTGTATATTTTCTCTATATCCTTCTATTTATGGTGATCTCATAATGCTCCCTCACATCGAGACCCAATTCTCGAGCATGTCAGAGAGATGTTTTGTATGATTCGAACATGGCACCTCGCCTGTTTGAGCTATGGAAGCTTTCTCTCTCCTCTATCGTGTCATCTTAATGGCAGGATTAATTTCCCATGAATGAGCATTCAAATCCCATCTCATCTAGCATTTACTTCCCTTGTGTCAACCCACTTGTTGCCATTAACGCCTTTACACCACTTTTTGCGTGTCGATGTGATGAGCCATGTTAGCCAAGTACGGCTCACTTTTGGTCATGTTGACAAATGGCTAGTTTTTTTTGAACTCCGGGTGCTGGGAAGCCCCTGGGTCTTCATTCTATTTTTGTCACCTAAATCAATGCCCCAGAGCCCCCAGGTGATGATTAGAATCTGATCCTCATTAATTTTGATATTCTAGGATTTTGATGTATACTAACACTTTTGGACTGGTGCAAAATGGTGGTGAATTCCCCAGAGTCCCTAAAATATTATTTTTATCATACCATGTATTGAAAGTTCTCTGGTCTTGCAGGTTGTAGATAGTTTGATAAAAATGTCTGAAGTGATCACTCCTCTTAATAGCCCGAAGCTACCAACTACCTCCACTCAGGTAGCTACAAAAACTAAGGCCAAAAAGATGCTGGCCAAATTTCCACTAACCTCCAAATAATAGAGGGAGGGTGTTCTCACGGGGTCCAAGGTGGACTCCAAGTTGCAGGAAATAATAGACACAGAGCCTAGATTGTGGGATGAAATGCAAGGCTTGGTCCAAGCCATTTACCAATAGAGGACTGTCAAAGATAATATGGAAAAACACATGGCCACCCCTGGGATTATCAAAGATACAAGTTTTCCCTTCTCGGTGCAAGAAACAAAGCTGATACTCCAACTGGCGACACTCTACAAGGCCTCCAATCAGGTTGTTTTTCTTGCCGATCCCTGACTGCTACACTATCCAACGACTATCGTCAATCTGGATGCGGCCACTTTTTCTTTAGGGATGGGGATCCATCAATTCAAGGGAGTCGTTGTTCTCTACCGGTCCACATAATTAAAGGAGCTCAAATAAGATTCCCTTCTCTCCTGAAAACATCTCAACATGCACTGGTTAAAGTCCCCAAGAAGGGACTATAAAAAGATGAAGCTAGAGATTCCCCATGGGGATTTTAAAGAATGTATCCAGGCATGAATTATATTTCTATATAGGCTCTTTAGAGAGCCCCCTTCCCGAGACTTCTTGACATAGATGTATTACTTTCTGTACTGCATCACCACCCACAGTCAGACCATTAATTGGGTGGCCATCGTTGCCAACCATGTGGACACACAGCTAAAGAGCATCCTCCAGACCTCAAAGTTCCACATGAAATCTTACGTACTATGGGCACTGGCCCAACAAAGACCTACCTTTCAGGATTTATAGACAATGGGCGTTCTTTGGAATGGGCCTGATCAGCTAGCACTATGGGGTCATTATCCCCAAGTCTAGTGGGAACTTAGCTTCCCAAATTTTTGTAGGGTAAATGATGTGTTTATTTAATAAAATATCTTGACACTTACTCAAGACTCTAGATAATGATTATTGCAAGAGGTGATGAACTTGGTGAGTACTTACAAGATTTAATTCATTCAATTCTAGTAGCACACATACATTCGGGTCACCGAATTCTCCAGGAAACCCTATCTTCTTCCTCGATATTGCGGGGATAGAATTATTATTTTGGATTATTGCAGACAGATTTTGGAGCTACATGCCCTCTTCACATTGAAGAAGGTTACCAATGTCCAATTCCCAATCTCTTGTCAGATCTATTCTTACAGCCTTACCATGACAAAGGAAGAACACAATGAGCTGAAGAGTCTGGGACTGGTGGAATTCCACCATACCAGAATCAATTTTGATCTGTTGGGTAAGATAGAAATGACACTGCCCTAGGAATCCCCACCGCACATTGATGATATTGAAGATTTCTGGGCAGATTGCTAGGATAGTTTTGATCTCTCAGCCCGCCAGCATGTGCAGATGTCCAAAGGCTTGATGAAATCCCTCAACCTTCAGGGTTTCCCAAAAGGTTTTTTAGATAATGGGCCTCTAAAGGAACCATTATATAAAGAATAGGGGTTAGATAAATTAGATCTTCCTCTTGTAGATTGGGGCACCCCAGAGGATTTAACAACTGAGGGGGTATGCCACCCCATTATAAATAACAGTCACAAGTATTTTGAATGGGTGTGTCTAAGGAGCACCCAGAAAGGACTAGTTGTTCAGAGGTCTGCTTCGACCATCGGAGCCATGGGATCCAGCACATGTAAGGGGAAGGAGAAAGAAGATACCCTGGCCCAAGTGCCTCCTAATGGCCTGTTGCCCCACTTTTCATCCTGTATCCATACTGTTAAAGTGGAGGATTTTTGAAGTCATATAGCCAGTCTGGTCAGTCAGAGTCTAGGTCTAAGTCTTTCTTAGGTAGGCTATCTTTGTCAGGTTTCCCTGTCATTTCCTCTCCTTCTCTTAGCCGAGCTGGTTGTTCTGAGGTCTTTTCATATTTGGGTAAGTTGTAGATCCCAACCCGGCAAAGATTTGTGCTCCAATCGATGTTCTTTCTCAGGCAGAGTTCGAAGATTGGTATGGATCGATTCTACAGGTCTCAATGATCCTAATTCAACAAACAACGAGCAATTTGGTTAAGAGATGAGCGAGAACGAGCTCGGCGGGATTTTAGAAATCATCTTCTCAATGGCGGAATTCTACCTAAGAAAGTGATTTTCCGCAAAGAAGAACTTTGCACTTTGCGGGAATCGCACCTCTCAAGTGATTTTCCACAAAGGAGAACTTTGCACTTTGTGGGAATCGCACCTCTCAAGTGATTTTTCGCAAAGGACTTTGCACTTTACGGGAATCGCACCTCTCAAGTGATTTTCCGCAAAGAAGAACTTTGCACTGTGCAGGTTTTGCACGTCTCGGGTAACTTTCCGCAAGCTTAGTTATAGTAAAGTGGGCCCAATGTATTAAAAGGGAATATTATTATTTTAAGAGATCAAATAAAGCATGTGCTTTAAGTGGAGAACCCCTTTTCTCATTTTTCGCGAGGAGAAGTTCTTTTCCCATTTTTTGCAATGGAGAAGCACTTTTCCAAATTTCCGCAAGGAGAAGCTCCAGTCTCATTTTCCGCGAGGAGAAGCTCTTTTGCAAATTTCCGCCAGAGAAGCTCCTTTCAAATTTTCCACAATGGAGAAGCAAATTTGGTATTTTCCGCCGTAAGCATTCAGTTTGCGATTTTCCGCCAATTGCATTACAGGCCCGAGTTCAAGATAAAGACGAGGATTCTCGATACCATTGGAGGTTGAAATTGAAACTGAATAGCATCAAACATGTGAAAAACATAAGCAGTCATTTGACCCCGAAGCCCAATGGATTAGACTCGACAGATGTCATTAAAGAGAAGATGAAGGATTCAAATTGAAGTGTCACAGTTTGATTGATGCTTCTGCAAGTGGCGCGAGCAGAGCTACAGAACTGCCAAATCTTATTGGACAAAGATGGAAAAGGGAAAGAGGCCAAATGATTTAACTTCCCTTGTTCTTTTCCGTTTCTTTTCCCCTACAATTAGTTGGCGACAGAAGTGGTTTCCTGCCATCTGTCAGTTAGAGGGTGATGAATCGATTAAGCTTCCTTTGTAACGGTCATCCCCTGGTTCTATATGTATGAAGTTGAAAGATTAATGAAAGGTCGGAAAAATTTTGGGGTGGAATGCTTGATGTTGTAGAGACAATTGAAGGTGTTTTATGTCAATTATTTTTTGTTCCAGTTAGTTAGATGGTTCTTTCTTTTAGTCTAAGTTGCATTAAGAAAAAAAGGATGTTTCATTCTTTTGTGGCGAGGATGTGAGTAAACCTCAGTAGGATGTGCTGTGGGATATTCAGGGAAGAGCTAGGTAGAAGTTGTTAATGTATGATTCTTTTTCTTAATCTGAATTGCAGTAGGAAGGAAAGGATGTTTCATTCCTATGTTTTGAGGATGTGAATGAACCTCAGTAGGATGTGCTGTGGGATATTCGGAGAAGGAGTCATTAGGAGTTTTCATCCTTGCATTTATTTCTCTGTTAGTAGTTTCTATAGAGTAGTTAGTACTGAGTGTATGAATTCATAGGATGTGTGAGTTCTATAGCTTGGTTTATAGATTAGAAAGCTCTCCTTGCCTGGATTAAGTCCTGTTTAGGCTTAATTCAGTTTTCCTCTTCTGCTCTCAGGTTAAGAGCAAACCCTGTGTTAGTTTTAGGATCAAGACATAATTCATTGCACATCATTCCAATAGGGAGCTGTACCTACCAATTCAGAGAAAAGCCAGTAATCAGAGAATGGATTTTCAACTATTGTAATCAGATATTGTTCATCATTCGGGCATTAAGAGTCATATTTTCATAAGGTACAAGAAAGGACAAATCTGTTTACTAATATATTTTTGGCGACTCCGCTGGGGACTTGAATAGTCTCTAGATCAGTACATCGTATCATGAGGACAAATGGTACTCCCTCATGAGAATATCTTTCCAGTGCTCCAACCAAACCTTAGTTTCCAAGACAATCAAGAATACATAAGCTCGTCTCTCAATACATTTTTTTGGAGGTATTGGAAGAACGCTGTGCATTATGGAAATGTGAGCCAGGTATTAGAGGAAGAAGAAAGAAGGGCGGAAGCTTTAGAAAGAGCTGTTCAAAAGAGGAATATCCAGAGAGCAGAAAGACAAGAAAGAAGAGAAGCCCAGTAGTAAACTCTTATCAGCACCCTGGAATGCACAAATTTCCTCAGGAGTACCAGAGAACAGGGTGGGTGAGATCCTACGTTTGACAAGCTAGAAGAGCTTGGTTTTCCCATCCTAGAGATTCCTAAAAGAAGAGGAGGAAAGAAGAGTTGAAGTAGACCGGCTTCCCCTGTTAGGAATCAAATCACTTCACAAAGCACTTGCCAGGTATTGACTCTTCACGGTATCAATACCCCTTCGGTTGTTAATTTTCCACCACATAGTGCAAGGGCTGTCATGGCTGCTCCATGGGCTACAGCAGTTGGACCTTTAGCGTTAGCAGCTTATCATCCACTTCTTGCAGGTTCAAGAAAGAGTTTCCCTAAGTTTTCTGGTGATGGACAGGTCACTCCGGATGAACATATTAAAGCATTCTTTGCAGCCACTACTATCTTGGGGGTGGCACATGAGGACGTTGCAGTGAGATTATTCATTGAGACTCTAACAGAGAGTGCCGTGGATTGGTTCTACCATCTGGATGATGGTTCTATCACTAGTTAGAACATGATGAGAATGGCGTTCGAAGCCTGATTTAAGACTACAGAAGATGAGCATGCTCTGTTAATGATACTGGCGTCCATCAAGAATCAACCTCACATGAGTATGAGGGATTTTGTAGCCAGTTTCAACAAAATTACCAGTAGAATCCCTGCTGCTACTAGGCCTACTGTCATTAATCTAAAAATGTTCTTCATAAGTGCGATGCCTCCAGATGTAAATTATGACTTAAGACGGGCACGCCCTGCTAATCTAGCAGATGCACAAAGAAGAGCCATTGAGTGCGAAGATGACTTGATCTCCGTGGGAAAGTGGAAAAGGGAGATTCAAACCAAAGGAAGCTCCAGCAATACTACGTCATCTGATGAGATGCTTCAGAAGTTTTCAAATGAGTTGGTCATGATGAAGAAGCAATTACCAAGTTTCAACAACTCTTGTCAGTGGAATTTTCAGAATGTGCTAGGAAGAGGTGCAGACAATAAGTTCCTGCAGCTTACAGGCACCCAGCCGAGATTGCAGATCGAGGCAGCACCCAAGAAAGGGAACATGTGTGTGTTTCATTTGACTACAGATCATGATGGTGAGAACTACCCAGAGACCGTCCGTATGATGTAGTTGTTAGCCACCAATGAGATGACTGTAGCAGCTCGTTGTGCAGATTTAGATAGATACTCTAATGGCGACTCTGAAAATTTATTTGTGGAGTATAAATCTGACTCTGAAATCAAAGGTGAATGCTATGCTACCATTGACGAGACTTCATATCAAGTACTCACCCGAGGACAAAAGTTAAAGAACTAGTCCTCGGGCCAACCCGTCAAAGGTGACTCTGTTCCTTCCATGAGAAATGCCCATGCTAATCAAGGAGCCTCAAATTCTCAAACGGGTAAGGATAAAGCACCTTTTGATTTTATCCAGTTTTGTGAAGAGGCAAAAATTCAGATTTCCCCTATAGATTATTTAGCTTCACATCCTTCTGAATTGAAAAGACTGGTGGAGAGATGTAAGGGGGATGCCTCAAACTTGAACCACAATGTGACCGTAGAACAAGAAGGGGATACATTGATAGTTAATTTGTTTCATCAAGAAGAATGTACTATGTTAGCAACTTCTCCTGGTCAGAAACCCGACCCCTTCTATGTTTCATTGTATATTAACGGTTGTAAACTAAGTAGCTGCATAATAGACTCTGGAGTGTTGGACAATGTCATGCCCCATTTAGTGGCCAAAGCCTTAGGTCTTAGTCTCACAGAGGTGCATGGGAGATGTTATTCAATGGATGCTAAACAAGTCCCCTTGCTAGGAAAAATTAAAGATGCCCAGGTTGCTTTGGCCTCTCACCCCGAAAAGAAGCTCTTATTGACTATCCTAGTGGCAGACATCCCGGAAAGCTATGGTCTCCTCCTAAGTAGAATTTTCTGTAGAGACTTAGGAGGGGAGATAAAGTTAGACTGGTCTCATGCTATGATACTGATTGGGAACAAGAAAGTTAAGTTGGAGCCTGAAGAAAAAGCTAAATTCACCGTCCTGAAATCTGATGATCCTAAAGCCCAGATACTCTACCAAGAGATGGAATTTGGCAATTACATGTTGTTCACTAATAATCCCTGAGCGAAGAAAGAAGTGAAAGTCCAGATGAAGGAGCTTCATGTGAAGGGAGAAACCTTACTGGTGTATGGACCCTAGAATTTGATGGAAGCTATTCTTCATCAGGATCTGGTGTAGGCGTCGTGTTGATCCCTCCTCAGGGTGAACCTGAGCCTATGGATTTTAAATTGGAATTTGGGAATACCAAAAACACCGCCGAATATGAGGCTCTATTACTTGGAATTGCAGTAGCAAAGGAAAAAGGAGTAAAATTGCTGAAGGCTAGAGGCGATGCAGAGCTCATTGTGAAACAGGTTAGAAAGCAATACTCTGTCAAGAATCATAGATTGAAGAATTACAAAAACTGGGTCTGGGATGAAATAGAAGGTCTAGATACCTTCTCCATTGAAGTGGTACCAAGAGAGTTGAATTCCAAGGCTGATTCCCTAGCAGTTTCAACTTCTTTATTGTTGCCTCATCCAGAGTTTAAAGACAAGAAGTATCAGATCGAGATTGTTTACAGAGCTTCTGTTCTAGACAATATGGATTCATGGCAGGTCTTTGAAGATGACAAGAGCCTGTAGTTGTTCTTAGAAAGTGACAAGACTACTCCTAAACACCATGTGAATGAAGGAGATAAAGAAGATCCCAGTCATGAATCACCAAAAAAGCAAGGTGAAGCGATTCAGTTACAAGGTAATATTATCCCGCCTTATTTTGTGTCTTTGGAAAAGTTGTTTAATAGACATGATGCTTATGTAAAGCAGCAGAGGACCAAAAAAAGACCCAGTACTGGTAAATATGAAGGGGTGAACATCGGTGATCCAGATGACCCTAAGATGATCAACATTGGAAAATGTTGTTCATCTGAAGAGAAGGAAGCCGCCAAGAAACTCTTTACAGAGTACAAGGATGTTTTCGCCTGGAGCTACGAAGACTTGAAAAGTTATAGAGGCAGAAAAGTGAAACATCAAATTCCTCTGAAGACAGATGCCATCCCTTTTCACCAGAAATAGAGGAATTACAACCCCAAGATAGCAGATGCCATTTTCTGAGAAGTAGACAAAATGCTGAAGGCTCAAATTATCTACCCAATCCATCACTCTACTTGGATAGCTAATATAGTGCCGGTTCAGAAAAAGAACAGAGAAATCAGAATCTACGTCTATTTTCAAAATTTGAATCAGGCGTCTCTTAAAGACAATTTTGCCCTTCCCAATATGGATTATTTACTACAAATGGTGGCTGGTTCCGAGATGATGTCCATGCTTGATGGATTCTCAAGCTATAACCAAATTGAAGTGGAGGAGAAAGATCAGCACAAGACGGCATTCATAACTCCCTAGGGTAGGTTTGCATACCACAGGATGCCTTTCGGTCTGATAAACACAGGTGCTACTTTTCAAAGGTGCATGAACAAAACATTTGCTGATCTGAAGGATCAGATCATGGGGATATATCTGGATGATCTCACTGCGTTTTCAAAGAAAAGAAAGGACCACATAGAAGACTTGAGGAAGGTCTTGCAAAGATGCTGAGATCATGGAATCTCCCTCAACCCAAAGAAATCTGTGTTCTATGTAACAGAAGGAAAGCTCCTCGGTC
>MU223550.1:1236615-1247742 GCA_018584345.1 Thuja plicata | reverse complement strand
CCATAGGCTATTGTGGCCAAAAATGACAAACTTTATATGAAAATTGACTCTCCTAGGCCTTTTGAGCGTGATGGCGGTGTTTGTTTTTGCTCATGTGCTCCAGAAAAAAGTGTCTCTTCTAGATTGAAGAAGAAACCCCAAAAAAGCTTTGGTTTTTGCCCTCGAAACACTGCTTCACAAACACCAGACCAGGAAGCAGCAGTGTGGCTCTGATACCATGAAGGATCTAAGAAATACTAATTTGATTACACCCAAGAACAACTACATGCAAAATACCTATTACAGGAAGAAAGTATAAATAAGGAAAAAGATGAAGAACTCATAAGTTACTCAAAATGTGAGAGCAAAATTATAATCTGAATTAATGAACAACAATTACAAAGTTCAACCTTAAAAAGGTGAACGAAACCCTAAAAGGTAAAAGCTAGGTTTGCACATTAATAATTAATAAAAGAATTAATTATTAATGCACCTAAGAGAAAGCTTAATCACTAAAGAGTAATAAAACAACTTAACTAATTAAATCAACATGATTTAATTAATAAGTGATTACTCTAACAATCCGTCTCCCGGACTTCAGGATACTTTGTCATCATGTCTGAAGGTGTGGCTGCATGGACTCCCTAGGCTGGGAGTCCAAAGGTTCATCTTTTTTGGAGTTTGTAGAAGGAATGCAACATGATTTTACCCTAGGGGTATAAATTGGTTTCACCTGTCATTTTCACATTTATCACGATTAAAACACTTAGGCGATTACCAAAGAGATTAAGGTGATTCAGAGTGATTAAGTGTAGATTTCTTTGGTGATTAACAATGATCAAACAATAGTAAGCAGTGGTGTTTTTGCAACCATTCCAAGGAAAACCAGTTGCAGAGTGCTTCCCGTGCTCACCTGCCCGCATTCCCCATGTTTTCAGGTAGGCCTTTTAGCTCTCTTCCTTCTATTTTATGTTTCTAGTTTTTTCTTGCTTCCTGTCTAGTTTTTGTTCTATTTTTGTTTTTCCATGTCTTTGCATATGCTCTTCTTTCACCTCCCATTGGTGGGATGGCTCTGCCAGAGGGTCGTCCACCCTTTGCACATTTGTAATTTAAGGTAGTGTTTGTATACTTTGTATAGTAGTGTAAATATTTCCTCTATAATCTGTACATTGTGTAATTTCCTATTTATAGCTGTATATATGTCTATTTTAGGAAGGTCTATCAGTTTTTTTCAGCTCTTTCCATTCTTTGTCCCTCTACAAATCTATATTCTAGTGTATATTCTCTATATATCCCTCAGTTTATGGTGATCTTGTCACTCTCCCTCACATCCAAAGCTAATTTTTGAGCATGTTAGAGAGATGTTCTCCATGATTCAAACTCAACACCTCACTTGTTCGAGCCATGGCAGCTTTCTCTCTCCTCTGTCATGTCATCTTAATGGAGAGATTAATTTACCATGAACAAGTATTCAAATACCATCTTATCTAGCATTTAATTCCCCCGTGTCAGCCCACTTGTCGCCATTAACACCTTTATGCCGCCTGTCGCATGACCATGTGATGACCCATGTCAGCCAAGTATGGCTTACTGTCGGTCACATCGACAAATGGCTAGTTTTTTCTGGACTCTGGGCCCTAGGAAGTCCCTAGATCTTCATTCCATTTTTTTCACCTAAACCAATGTCGAGGAGCCCCCAAGTGATGATCAGAATCTGATCCTCGTTAATTTTGATATTTTGGGATTTTTACGTATACTAACATTTTTGGACTGGTGCGAAATGGTTGTGAATTCCCCAGAGTCCCTAAAATATTATTTTTATCATATCACATATTTACAATAATCTGGTCTTGCAGGTTGCAGATAGTTTGATCAAAATGTCTAAAGTGATCACTCCTCCTGATAGCCCGAAGCTGCCAACTACCTCCACATGGGCAGCTACAAAAACTAAGGCCGAAAAGATGGTAGCCAAATTTCTACTAACCTCCAAATACCCGAGGGAGGGTGTTCTCATGGGGTCCATGGTGGACTCCAAGTTGCAGGAAATAATAGACACAAAGCCCGGACTATGGGATGAAATGTAGGGCTTGGTCCAAGCCATTTACCAACAGAGGATTGTCGGAGATAATATATAAAAACACATGGCCGCCTCTAGGATTATCAAAGCTGCAAGTTTTCCCTACTCAATGCAAGCATCAAAGCTAATATTGCAACTAGTGATGCTTTATAATGCCTCCACTCAGGTTGTTTTTCTCGCTGAGCCCCGACCGCTACACTATCTAGTGACTATCGTCAATCTGGATGCGACTACTTTTGCTTCAAGGCTAGGGATCCCTCAATTCAAGGGAGCCATTATTTTCTCCCTATCCACGTCATTAAAGGATTTCAAAGAAGCTTCCCTTCTCTCTCGGAAACATCTCAACACTCACTGGTTAAAGTCCTTGAGAAGGGACTATAAAAAGATGAAGCTGGAGATTCCCCATGGGGATTTTAATGAATGTATCTAGGTAGGAATTATATTTCTATGCAGACTCTTTGGAGAGCCCCACGCCTGGGACTTGTTGACATGGATGTATTACTTTCTCTAATCCATCACCACCAACAGTAAGACCTTCAATTGGGTGGCTATCATTGCCAACCATGTGGACACATAGCTAAAGAGCATCCTCCAGACCTCAAAGTTCCACATGTCATCCTATGTACTATGGGAACTAGCCCAACAGAGACTAGCCTTTCAGGATTTGCAGATAATGGGTATTCTCAGGAAAGGGCCTAGCTAGCTGGCACCAAGGGGTCATTATCCCCAGGTCCAATGGGAACTTAGCTTCCCAAATTGTTGTTAGGTAAATGATGCATTCATTTACCAAAATATTTTGACACTTACTCGGGACTTCAGATACCAGTTATTACAAGGGGTGATGAACTTGGTGAGTATTTATGGGAATTACTTCATTCAATTCGAGTAGCACACATACATTCAGGTGACCAGCTTCTCTGGGAAACCCTATCTTCTTCCTTGATATTGTGGGGATAAAATTATTCTTTTGGAGTATTGTAGACAGACTCTAGAGCTACATTTACTCTTCACATTGAATAAGGTTACCAACATCCCATTCCCAATGTCTTGTGGGAACTATTCTTGCAGCCTTGTCATGGTGAAGGAAGCAGACAATGAACTTAAGAGTTTGCGACTAGTGGAATTCCACCATACCAGAAGTAATTTTGATCCACTGGGTAAGATAGCAACAACACTTCCCCAGGTGTCCCCACTACACATAGATGATATTGAAGATTTCAAGGCAGATTGCCAGGACAGTTTTGATCTTTGAGCCTACCAGCATTCGCAGATGCCCAAAGGCTTGATGAAAACCTCCAACCTTCGAGGTTTCTCAAAGGGTTTTTTAAATGATGGGCCTCTGGAGGACCCATTATATAAAGAATATGGGTTATATAAATTATATCTTCCTCCAGTGGATTGGGGCACCCCGAAGGATTTAATAATTGAGGGGGTATGCTGCCCCATTATAGATAACAATCACAAGTGTCTTGAGTGGGCGTGTCCAAGGAGCACCCAAAAAGGACCAATTGTTTGTAGGTCCACTTTGACCTCTATAGCTGTGGGACCCAACACATGCAAGGGAAAGGAGAAAGAAGATACCCCAGCCCAAGTGCGTCCCAAGGGTCTACTCCCCATAATGGCACAAATACAAGAGAAAATGGAGGTGTTAAGGCTGACAAGCCAGAAGATAAGTGCACAACTATCCCATGGCCTCCTCGCAATTGAAGTAGCATCTTCTCACCTGTTAGGATCCCTGTCATTGGCCACATTGATGAGTAGACATACATTCACTGAGGTTGAGTCTGCAACTATTTTGGATGTCAGGGCCCCACTACAAAGAAAGAAGAAGTAAAAGGTGAATCCCACCCCAAGCACAGACCTGAGCCCCAGTATGCCTAATATTCCCCCATTAGACATTAGTTTGGATTCCCCCAAACTAAATGATATCTTAGATACCTCTCCTCGTACAATGACTTTGATGATATCTTTGGGATGGATGATCTCATGAACTTGCATGGGGATATAGATCACGCGGTGGAAGAAATTGCCGCCCAAGAAAAGGAAGAGATCCCCGCTAAAAAGGAAGTCCTAGAGAAAGAAGCTACCACAGAGCAGGAAGTCTGGGAAGAAGCACAAAAGGAGCTCAAGAGGGAGAAAAAACTAGTCTAGGAGACTGAGAAATAATGAAGGCAAATAGGAGATGAGCAACCGATGATTTTGTAAACCGGACCCATGGGATCAACCGTACCCCCAATCATCACACTCTAGACGCCTTTGGTTACTCCGAGTGACCAAGTACCCCAGAGTACATTTGGTGAGGTAATCACAGTGGCACAAACATTGAACCTAGGCTAGATGCCTCAACCACCTCTAGAAGATGTTCCAATGGAGGAAGATATCCAGCGAATGATGCCGAAGAAGAACAACAACAACGAAAAGATGAGGGGAGAATCCCCAAGGATATGAACGTTGATTCACCTAATGCTAAGAAGGATGGGGAAATCCCTGAAGATACAAGTGACACTGATACTAGTGGAGAAGATATCCTAGACATCACAAAAGAGGACACCAATAGGTTAGAAAATACTGAGGCCTCCAGAGAGAAAAAAAGGGAACACAAACTACAAATATCAGGAATGCACCACTGGATTCCGAAGGGAATCTCAATACCCAAGCCTTGATAGAAAACTGCCCTAGCTACCACAATGGCTGGTGGAATCCAGAATGAGGAAGGCCCTAGTGGTTGAAATAAGTGTTCCACTCTCCCTAGCCAAAATGCTAGCCCAAAACGTAGAGGCTAAAAATCCTAAAAGGACCTGGACAATCCATACCCTTCGGACTGGTCTAGAAGGAAGCACAATTGTAACCATTGCAACACCTCCTCTAGATACAAATGCATTGGCAGTAAGGGCCAAGGATTAAAAAAACACTGAGGTAACACTAGGGAGGAGAGATAAGCAGGGAGAATTGGACCTGATATGAGAGGCAACCTGAGCAATATAGGATCGGTATCATAAATGATCTCAAAAGCTGAAGGAGGAAAGAGAAAACGATGAGAATCTCCTCAGACTTTTGATAACTTACACAGCCCCTAGCTGAGATCCACCTAGAATATTCTACCTCTAGATTACCACTTGCACAGGGTGATGTGGATACTCTAAGGGCCATGAAGAAGAAGGTCTAGGCTATGGACGGGTGGATAACCAAGAAAATAGTCACCGTAAGGAAATTTTTAGTTGTATCACTCCTGGATCTTTACCAGATCAACAATCTCCTAAATCAGGTGAATGTCTCCACTACCTTATGGGAGGGAGACTTAGAAAAATATGAAGGATGGAAGACTGGGTTGGATGAAGTCTTTAACACCAGGGAAGAAGCCGTCACAAAGATAAAATTTTTGGGTGAAGAATCATTTGAGTCCCTTTAGGCCCAGTACTCCAGACTTGGCCTCAATATTGAGGTATGTGAGAAATTGGTTAAGGTCCTAAGAGACAAAGTAACTGTGGTCTAGTATCCTTTGGGTCTATTTAAACCATTCATGGTAAGGGTATCTCAAGTCAACCCCTTCACCACTAGAACATTCACCCCAGAGGATTATGTCCTCAGAAAATACAATGAGCTAATGGAGTCCCTATATCAGTTCATCAGGGACTTCGATAGAGGAACGTTATCAAGATTATCTAAGATGATGTTCTGGGCACATGATGTCGTAAAAATAGTAGATGAATTCCAGAATGGGGCCGGAGAAGTTGAGGAGAATTTTGAGGTCATCCATGACCAGTGGAACAGAATTAAGGATATAGATGAGGATGGCATAAGGCAAGTTTTGGAGGCATTTAAGAACAGTAAAGGGCAATAAGGTTCTCCGAATTCTGAATATTTTCACCAGCAGGGTACATTTTGAACATTATTTATTCTTTGAGTGCAAGGTCTTGGATCCCAGAGTCCCAGATCTAACAATTTTGTATTCTTTTGATGACCTGCGTCCAAGTTCCCCAGAGCTGACCAGTCATTATCAGGCAGTTAATAAGAGTTTTAGAAAGTAGGTGATCCCAGTAAGGCACGTCAGCTCGAGGGATGGTTTTGACAGGTGGTCTTCCCAAGGCGTTGCTCCAACATTAAACACCTGGCGCATCAGAAATAGTGAGCCTCTTTTACATTGATGAGGCATGTAGCCTCAAACCCCAGGGGATTGGATTTCTTCTATTCTTCCTTTAGCTCTCTTCTCAAGGTTGATTCTTCCATACCTCTTTTCTTGTCTACTTCTACTGATCTATCAAACCTCTACTCTTTTTGAGGTTTTTGTAACATGGTGCAAGTAGTACCGGCCATCAGAAATTGTATTTTATTGTTGAGTGTAAAGTTAAATTAGGCTGACTTTAGGGCAAGTATGTGTATAAATGACAAGTCCAATCTCATTCCAAGGGTCGGTGAAATTGATGATTTTGTAGTCCATAGCAATAGTATTTCGGCATTTCATTTATTGTAGTGTTAGAGCTCAATGCTCAGTAGTTATTAGAAGTTCTTGGTAGATATATTCTCCCTTGGAGTTGTTTATGTACACACCAGTGATGCTGGAAAACCATTAATGAAGAAGGAAGGATTCTCACAATGTTTGTTTTGGTGTTCTAATCTCTGAGTTAATACTCTTTTGTGCTGTATGTTTTTGATGTTCCTTTCTCTAATGTTTTAAGTAGATTAATGACCTCTTTTCCCCTTGCTATTGAATGTGCAAGAAATGATGGCTCTATATGCATTCAATATTTAGTGTAGTATGTTAGAGCATGGTTGATGTTTTAAATGTATTTGCATAACTATAGGTAGAATGGATACTCTCTAACCCTGGCATATCTTTTGAAGTTTCTTTGATAATCCAAATGCTTGTGGGAAACCCCAATCCAATGAAATTCCTGGAGAAGATGAGCCAAGAAAACCAGCTATCCCATCGAACAAAATAGTTACACTCCCAACTTAGCTCCCACACTATTGAGATCCGACTCTCAGGTGCTTGAAAGCCTAGAGAATTTATTCCCCAAAAAAACCTTTACAGGCGAAGTTGGCTGGTACCCCGGTACCTAGTGATAACTTACCTCTATTGGTGGACCGGTCACAAAGTCCCATCAACAATATCTAGAACTAGAGAAATACAATCAGATTATAAAAGGTGAACATGTTGACGCAAAGAAACACATTGATAAACTTCACACTAGAAGTGATTTGATCAATGAAAAAATATATAGACAAAAACCTAAAGGTGATATGACTGTTATTGGCTTCAATGAAGGTGAATTCTCAAAGAATCAAGAAGACAAATCTGATGCAAAGATTGATGTTGAAAAACCTACTATTGAATAACCTGGAGAGAAGATTAGACCTTTTAGAGGTAGATGCTTTGGATGTAACAAGTTTGGACACATGAAAAGAGACTGCATAGGTAATGCCCCTTTTAAGACCTTTTCTGGCTATTGTTTTAATTTTAATGGACACGGGCACAAGAAAGTAGAATGCAGGAAACCTAATCAATCTAGATATAGAGAAGACAATAGAACATAACCTATAGTGAAACCTACATGCTACAAATGTAGTAACATTGGACACATTGTGAAGTACTGTAAGCTCAAAGTAAATCAGGAAAGAAGACCTCCAAAATCTTAAAAATACAATAATCTAGGTCATATAGAAAAATTTTGTAGGTATAATGGAGCAAACAACAGGAGAGTACCACCTCCTATGAATACATAGAAGAATGGAAGTGATATTGGTAAAAGTGTTGCAGATTTGATGAATGATTTTGAGAGTTGTTTTAAGAAATCAGAAGATAACAACAGTGGTAAAATATGGAAGATCAAAGAAACATGTAAGACATAGGTTCAAGGTGAGACAATAGATGCTACTGGATCTTTTCCCAATGGTAGTAAAACTGAATCGACCTAATTGGCCAATCATGGCCTTCGGGGGAGCATTGGATAAAGAAATCACAATATATCCACCCCAAAACTTATGGATTTAGCTCATGCGAGCTTAGGTATGAACATGGATGACATCATGGAGTATATAATTAAGAGTGCGACATCAGATGATGCATATATTTTGATCACAAGATCTACAGCCGACTAGATAGTATTGGGTAAAGTTAACTTTTATAAACTTGTATAAAGCACCATATGAAGATCTATTTCCTTTCCATTTGACGAAGAGTGACCTAAGGAGATTAGAGAGAGAGAGATTCATTCTATCCTACATTTTCCTTGCATGATCGATTGAAGCAAAAACACAGAATTTAGTGTGAAAAAGGTATTTATGTTATTTATCTATGGATGAACCTATTATTTATGATGTTGTAGATAAACGTAGGTATAAGGTCAAGAAACATCCATTCAAGTCTTGTCAAGAAGACCCTAAAGGAGAATTTTCCCAGACACTATATGAAGTTTTACATGTAGAATATATTAGGGATTACATTCATTGTAAGTATGATATACTAGGCATTGATAATATTTTTACTAAGATGGATTATATGACTAATAAAGGAATCATGAGAGATGAGTTCAAACACATTGATTAGTTGATTATTATTAAAATTCTAGATTTGCATGAATTTGACAAAGAAGAGTGCTTCAAGATAGTATTGAGTAGAATACATGATCAATTCATTTGGATAGGCGAGTATCCTGTGAAGATTTGCAGTTATTTAATACATGAGATTAAAGATTGAATAATATAGGAATCATTCCTGTTGTAGAAAAGCATGTGAAAAAGCAATTCAAAACCCTAACACACTCTAAATGGGACAGGCAAGCAATGACTGTGAATGACATCTTTCAACAAGATGTGAGACTATTTTCTATGATACTTGGATATAAATTCTACTATAGCAGTAGACCAAATTTGGTATCTATAGGAGTTATCATGATGACATGGAGAATGGTGAAAGAAAATGTAAAATATAACCTATGCAAATTATTGGCACAAGAATTTATTGAGAATGTAAAACTGTTAAAGAAAGATAGAATGAAGACCTTCAGATTTGGGTCACTATTGGTACATATGTTTATTCACATTGAACACAAATTCCCAAGTATGTACCCTAGTGGTTAGAAATTAGGGATACCTACTGGTATTCATATCACATAGAGTTAAAGAAGATAGAACTGAACATGGGTTGATGGTGAATTATTTGGAATGATAAAAATCCTTCAGAGGAAGATGAAAGACAGATATAGGATACCTGAAGACATAGTTGATAAATACAAGGATACAATATATTTAATGGTTGAAACTAATTGTGTATGCTTTGAGGCAGTCACACCAAGGAATAAATGGTGTTATCCTATGGGATATGAGGTAAGTTCAGAGGTACTTACTATGCAAGTTGAACATGTTCTTGCATATGAGATTGATACATCATAAGAAAGATGGGGAACCTATGAAGAGAAATTTGCTAAGGTAAAAGAGAAACATACTAGAGGTCTGAGGAAGAGGAAAATTGATATCCTTGTGCATGAGTGTGGTGTAAAGGTAGGACTAACAAAGGAAGAATTGAATGAAGTGAAAAGTAAAATGGATGAGAGATCTTCTTGATTAGCAAGTGCTAGTACTTCAGCCCTTCCCACTCCTAAAATAGTAATGGTAGAGAGTCCACCTCCTCCATCACAAGCAGAGAAGATTACTCCTAGAGTAGACACTAGATATAGAAGGAAGACATCACCTATGGAACCAAGTATTGTAAGAGAAGAGAAGAAAATTGAAACTTAGTACATATGGAAGCCTGACATGAAGATGGTTGAGAAGAAGCTATCTAAAGTTTACAAGTCCATCTCTTGTGACTTGAGAATTTTGAAAACCACTACTACAAATGCTAAGAGTTGCATTAGACATGGAAAAAAGCTATTCAGTTACTGCATGAATCCTATTAGCCATGTTTAGAACATTGAAGAGATCATTGCCAAGGAAAGGGAAACTTTGAATAATATGATGGAAAGTTGTGAAACCTTTTCACAATCTGTAACATAATTAGACAAGGAAGTAACAAGAATATTGGAAAAAATGGATATACTGGATAATGAGAAAGGGAGAGTATTGACTAGATTCAATGTGCTAAAGAGTTTAATCACTCCTAAGCTATCCATAATTGAAGCACGCCTACCAGACTTAGAGAAGACAAAAAATGCATTGACTAACTCTATGCCTACAGAGTTGAAAGAAGAAAAGACTACATCATTTTCATTGAATGGACTAATTCATGTTAGTCAACTATTACTGAAGTCATGGGGTATAGAAGTGAATATCTTGGAAGATTCCTTTCAAGATGTTCTAAAACTGGTCAGCAAGCACTGATTTTATTACTTTGTATGTACCTTTTCCATTGTTGTCAAAGGGGGAGAAGAGAAGAAAAAAGAATGGGAGAAGAAAGAAGAGTAAAATGAATAAGGAGAAGGAGAAAATGTATAAGAGAAGAAAAGAGAAAAACAAAATAGAGAAGGAAAGACATTTTTGTTGGAACACTTAGTCATTTTTTTGTTAAGTGTTGCCATCAATGCTGAAGGGAGAGATTGTTGGAAAGTGATCTATTTTGCATGGTGAGATCCACTTTTTGGTTGTTATTTATGGAAATACATTTGGGTTATAGATCGATTCCTATGAAGTTGAGTTTTGATGACTCTGAAATTGACTAAGTATAGAAGGAGAGTTACAGAGGTATTTTGGGTATTGAAGATGGAGATCAATGAATTAGGGAAAGAGATCTTAGGGGAAGATAGTATGAGGTATATGTGTCCTCCACGTAAGATCAATTTTTTTTTTGTAAATTTTATAGAAAGTTAGTGAGATTTGAAGACAGACAAACAACAACAGAATAGTGATATAGAGTAGTTGGATAGAAGCGATGGTTTAGAGAGTATGACATGGAATCCAGGAAATTGGAGTTGGATTATGGTTTTTGATAACCTAAAATTTGATTATGTAAGAGTACTGACTTTGCATTTGATATTTTTTTATTAAATGTATTTTGTATTGAGAGTCAGCTATTTAATATTTGGTTAAGAGAGCCGACTTAGTTAAGAGATAAGATATATATATATATATATATA
>MU223550.1:1217893-1236476 GCA_018584345.1 Thuja plicata | reverse complement strand
ATGTGAATTGCAGACCAAAGGATGATAGAGATCATTGATGAGCTATGACAGGAACTATCTAAGCATTAGAGGTGCTTGTTTTGTTCATTACTGAGAACATTTTGTAACAAAATTACATTATAAGAGTTGTAAGCTCAGTTGGACCCTAAGAGGGTGTTGTATACCTTTAACAAGGTTGTAATTATTTTAACAAGGAAATGTACTATGTAATATTTAGCTCCTAACAGGGTTAGGTGTCCTAATAGGGACACTATAGTTTAGTGCATGCTTGTGGGTACCATCCCCACCGGGGTTTTCCCTTTGCTAGAGTTTCCTTGACAAAAAAATTATGGTGTTATGAGTACTGTGTTATTTTCTTATGTTCTTTTCATTTCTGTAGGTATATGGTTAATGTTTAATTGGTTGAAAAGTTTGAATAAGTGTTTTAATACTGATTTACCCCCCCTCTCAGTATTATCTAATCCTAGCAGCACTATGGTATTTCTTATTATGATTCTATGAAACTAATCTCATCACTTAATGCATATCAAAAAGCATCAGTGTACTTACAAAGCTAAGTTGTCAAAACATACCAAGAATCATCGGTGTACATGTGAAAGCCAAGTTTCTCGTGTAAACCTAACATCGTCGATAATCAAACGACAATGTTTTCTTTTCCATATACTGAGATCCATTGGTAAATGTGTGAAAATTTAAATTATTTGACATGGGCCTCGAGCATCATGTTTTCACCAAAAATAAAGTTGGCATGTCACCCGAGCGACTCTGTCTTTGAAACCCAACAAGTGGGTAGATCATTAATTGCACCACTTAGGGCACCATCTATAAAAGGATGACAAAGAATTCATTTTATTCACCAGCAATTTAGAGTGAAGAATCAGAGTGAAGCAGAGAACAGGACGACCAGATTGCAGAAGTGTTTAATTAGCAGATTCATAGCATTCAAACGGAATCACAATAGCTTTCAGAAGGTTAAGTAAGTAAACATCATCGATCTCACTATTTATTTGATGGGCAAAGCCCTAAATTATCAAAAATGATGGCAACCACTTCATGATTTTCCAAGATCAAGAACGCCAAAGAGAAGAAGGTTAATCTGAGAAATAACTCCACTTTTGAAGAACCTAAGTACAAAATCTATCTAGAGGTTTCTTCGCAACCCAATGATGCTAGTGCGTTCTCTGATATTTGACCTAGGGTTTTACTGATTGAGGATGTCTATTCCTACATACATTGCAAGATCACTAAGATAGGATATCTTGAGGTTGATCAATCTTACAAGAAGCTTTGCATAGGCAAAACCATCAAGGAGGAACACAAACACATTGAGGTCAAAGGGCTGACAAATTCCCTAATGTTCCTGAGGGAGTTTAAAATTGAATGGATTCAGATAGTGCTGAGTAGAGTGCATGATCAAAATATGTACCTGGATGAGCCAAAATATATCACCAGAGATGTGATACACTCTTTGACCGGTTATCCTATAACCAAAAATACCAAGGCACTTAAACATCCTCCTCACCTCGAGATTGAGAAGATGACATGCGCAGTATGGGATAACAGAGGATTGAAGGTTAACACCATCATTGATCTAGAACTAAAGTTTGGTGTATGTGTACTAGGATAAAAGATATACCAATCCACTAGGTTAAACAACATAGCATGTGGAGCAGTTGACATTGCCCACAAGATTGTAAAGAAGGAATTATAGTTAGATCTATCCAAGCTTCTATTGAAGTAATTAGATGAAAACATGGGGACAATCAGGTCTACAAAGTCTAATTCATGTAAGTTTGGATCACTTCTAATGTGAAAAATTTTCTATTTTTAGAATTTCTTTCCATCCATCGGTAATGTCAACTGGGAAACTACCCAACCAGTGAAAATTGAAATCAGTGAATACATCAAGTCACTACGTGAAAATTTTACATTAGTTATGGATGAATAGTTCACCAGATTCAAGGAGAGAATGCAGAAAAGAATGAGGATACCAGAACAACTGGTAGAAAAATATAAGACTGATATTTGTTTTATGGTGGACACCGATAACACCTTTATCAAACTAGTTGTACCGAGGACAACATGGTTACCACCACTTGACTATGAGATCAACATAGATCAAGCCACCAATGCCATTTAAGAATTGTTAAATGAACCATTGGATGGGTGACAACCTAGGTTTGGAACCTATGAGGAAGCCAAGGAAAGAATTAAAATAGGCTTAGTTTTGAAGAAAATTGATAGAAAGAAAGATAAAATGGCAAAGACACTTAAGAAGAAGTTGTCAATAAATGATGAAGAGTCTGAATAAAAGGATGACATCGAGGGATAGTCACCCATTGATGAAGGTCAACAAGTGAGTGAATTTGAATCTACAAATTATGATGCACCACCACCACCTACAAAGAAACCAAGGTTTACAGCGGCATCACAAACAAGAAGTCAAACTACCAAAGAAGACTCACTACCAGTCAAGAAAGGACATGTAAGGACTTACAAAAGGAAGCCTCAAATAGGGAAAACATCAGACCTAAGAGGAGAAAAAGATCCATCAAAACTAAGGAAGATATAGAAGATAAGGAATAGGAAGAAAAACCTATGAAGAGTAAACTTCCTAAAACAATTGATGAAATTGTTTCATCAATTGCCAAATGAGGCGGCATATCAGATCCTAAGGTTAGACAATGGTTAACTCTACAACCTGAGGATTAGAATAAGATTTAAAATGACATCATCAAGGAAATGATTGGATAAAAATATGTGGCTATCCAATTTGATAAAATGATGCCACAAGAACTTCTTGATAAAATTTCAGCAAGGTGGACATATGCACTAAATGAAGAAAAATAGATAAGGGAAAGATCCCTAGTTTCAGTTATGCCACCTGAGTCCAAGATGGAAGAAATTGATGAAATGATGAACAAGCATTCATAGTTCTTAAAAAAATTAAGAGTGTACAAAACGCCAGAGGGAAAATTAATTGAGCTTGAAAAAGAAAGTGATGATATCTGGAATAAAATCATCGATCAACCTAAGGAGGATTCAAGCCCTGAGCCACTATTATCTCTTACCAAGGAGCCTCACAATGAAGAAGATCAGGCTAAACTGAGCCCAGAACACATTCTTATAAATGATGGTGAGGATTTTAATGAATAAAAATTGAACAAAAAATCTAACAAGGATATGGATGTTGCAGATGAAACATTCATCAATAATACTATCATTGATATCACAAAAGATGATGCTACAAATAAGGTAAAGAAAGATGAAGATGTCACTATTGCCCAAGACCAAACCATGGAATAGGAAAAAAAAAAAGATGATTCTCAAGTAGATATACTGGGACAAATACCACTATTGATACAAGCTATCAATATTATCTTGGAAAAGGAGAAATCACCCGACAAGGATGCAAGCATACCCAAAGATAAAGGAGAAGAGGAACTGAAAAACACATCTGATGAACATAACATAGATGGAGATAAAAATATAATAGATGGAGAACCAAAAGAAACAGATGGAGGACAAAAAGAAAATAAAGGTGAAGAAGAGAAACAAGGTGATACTACTCCTAAGGATACCGAAGGAGATGCTATAGATAAGGCTAAGGTTGATGTGGAGACATCCACTCCCAACCGAGAGGTAGACACCAAGTAGCAGGATACATGCACACATACTCCAAAGCCTTCACCAAGCATATCAGACCAAGAAAAGGAACTTACTATGGTACTACATACAAGTCCCTCCACAACTCTATCCAAGAAGAAAAATAAAAAGAATAAGAATCCAGTTACACTAGAAGAGATTATTGAGATACCAGCCTATGATGCAAAGACATTAGATCCAGAGGCACTCACAAACTATGCAAAAATTTGTAGAAGAAAAGCTATCCAAGATAAGCTTAAGAAAGAGACAAAGGAAACACAGGTACTTGAAACAACAAGGGGTATACTTCAACATATAGTACCTGATATATACATTGATCAAAATGCATCAATCATTGATCAATTATCTGTTCTTACTGATGCAATCCAATCACAAAATGTGGATGCAAAAAAGGCCATAGAAGAATGTGTAGGACAAAAGTACCAATATAAATTGACCGATAAAATCAACCAAGAAGTGGCATAGAACAAGGTAAAGTTTTCTGAACTAGTAAATGGATTAGAACCAATCATTTCAGAAGCTATAGCCTTAATTCAGAAGTTAAGCACATTAGAGAACTTCACTAAAGAAAATAGTGAAAATATTACAAGAATAGATGCAGATCTTAATGCTAGTGCTCAAGGTATCTCAACAACCAATAATTTAATTAAATTGCATTATGAAAGGGTAATGGAATCAAAGAAGTTGAGACTTCAGATTCAAGAGGAAGAATCCAAGTTCAGAGATGAGGTAACCCATCTATAGGATCTACTGCTACCGAATCTTATACTACTGCAACAACATATGTCTACGACCAGATAATTGATACCCACCCCAGAGATGTCTTTCACCAACCACATCTATGATATGCACACAAGGATTACATTGGAGAAAATGGCCCTAGAACACCTTCAAGAAAAATGGGAGAAGATGATGGAAGACATGAAAAAATATCATTCCCACATTTTTGACAAGTTGTAAGTAATTACACCTTTTTCCTTACTATAAAAAAAGGGGCAAAATGATATGAATAGAGGGAAAAATGATAAGGAAAAAATGATATGATAAAAGGGGAAGATAAAAAGTGAGAATAGTATAAAGGCAAGTATACATACATATACATATACTATACCGACATATACATAGGGGGAGTCATAATGACAAGGTGAACACATGGTGTACATACTACACATTTTAGTATTTGCACATATCAGTTTTCGATACTAATGTCAAAGGGGGATATTGAAGACATATCTTTACATTAGTATGTGTAGACACCCTAAATTTTCCTTTTTCATTTCTATATTAATTTAATTAATATTACCTATAACAATATAGTTAATTCTTATAGATTAACTATATTTATTATATTTGACTATTTATTTAATTTTATTAAATAAATTCATCACCTTGAATTTAAATACTATCCCTAATATATTAAAATTTATTTTAATATATATTTCCTGCATATTTCTTTTTAAATACATTTTATTTATTTAATCCCTCCATTTTCTCAAAAATTCTTCTAAACCTTATTTAAATTAAATTTAGTTTAATTTAAATCTTACTTCTCCTTGCTTTTGGGTAAATTCAATCTAATCACACTTAAAAGGTAAATAAACCCATTTTAGCCTTAATCACTTGCACACACATGTGACTTTTTAAAATTATTATTCCCTCCCCTTGAAAAGTCAACTCCTCATTTTAACCACTTAATCCTAGCCACTCATTTCTTTTGCCTCTTAATCTCCTTCACTCCTACCAAAACCCTACCTAACCTTTAATCTCAACTACTCATTTTCCACCACTTAATCTCAGCCCTTCATTTTTCATGTCAAATCTATAAAAGGAGGCCTCACTCCTCATTTTGCAACTAGTGAGGGTAACTAGCTAGTGATTGCATTTTAGAGCATTTTCTTGAGCATTTCTTAGTCTTCATTCTATTTAGCTTCTTTGAGCATTAGACCATCTAGATATTACATGTTAGTGAATGGAAATCAATCTTAGTTTATTTCATCTTGCATCTTCATTCTAGATTTTCTATTGCATCTTTAATCTTCATCATGTGAAGCTTGGGGCAAGTTACTCATACTTGTCCTCAATCCCTTCACCATCTTTTGTATCTATCATAGTGGAATTTTATTGAATTGTGTTGGGATAGAACACCCACAAAATCTCTAAGAGCAAATCAAACAAGTCTTGGGTGCACTTGTTTTAGCTCATCAGAGGTTGTAGTGAGAATTTGGTTGTGTTTCAAGTTTTTTACATGCTTTAATTTATTGGTATATCTTGTGTTTTGCATATTTTGACTTGTTGTGCAGCTACAGGAATTTTCATTGCATATATTTTGGCACACCCGGTGGGACCCACGTCCTAGTTTTTTATTTTGTAGGTTTTTCGGATGAATTGACAGACAGGCAGCTCCACTTCTACAAAGGCATCTCCGCACATAGGTGGCTCCGCTTGCACACAGGCGGCTCTGACAGAAAGAGTTTAAATTTCATATTGTATCACATTTTAGGGTTTCTCTACACTTTTAGGAACTTTTAAAAATAGTTGCATTCTGTAATTTCATAATAGATGTCATTTTGGAAGCTTTAGCTCATTTGGGTCTCAGTTTTTTGCAAGATTTACTATCTTTTTTCATTCTATTCCACACAGTCAGCTCTGCCTATAGACATGCATCTCTGCACATAGGCATCTCTGCCTGTAGACAGGCGGCTCTGCTTAATTTTGTTTCTTTCCATCATATTTTACATGCTGAGCTTTGCTAATCTGGTTTTCTTGCAAGATTTTGGTGTTTTCTATATTCTAACAATGGTTTTGTAGAACGTTTGACCAAGGTCAAAGTATTTTTAAACTACTAATCTATTGTCTTGTAGGACGCTTGTGGAAGACTTAAACATTGAAACTACTAATCAATTTGTTTTGCAGGTTGCCTTGGAGATACAGTTAAACTTTGTGTTTTTGATTTATCTCACATAGTTTAATTAGGGGGCTTGTGTGTTTATGGAAAATGGTGGTAGGGATATGCTCTCACCCTTCTTAGGGCGATCAAAATACTAAACCTACTGAATTCGCCCTAGTTAGAAGAAGCCTAAGGAAGTAATGAAGTGACTTATGTGTTTGAAGGATCACAAGTAGTAGGGATATGCTCTCATCCTTTTAGGGTGATCAAATACCAGACCTACTTGTGTCTCCTTTCTTCTTTCATTAATATTTTGTACCCTTTTAGTGTGGCTACCTCTCGAGAGCTTTAGCATAGCCGATGAGACAGATTGCTCAAGTGGGGAACAAGGCAGATCTGGCCTCTTCCAACCCACTATAATCAAATGCTCTTGAGACTAATCTCTCAAGGGACGTAGCTATTTTTGATAATTCATTCTCATGCTTGATATTGTAGGGTTGCAAAGCCTGAATCCTTTGTGTGGGATTACATTATCAGGTACTCATAGGGCTATAAGCCTTAATATCACTTGCAGGACTACAAGAGGTAGTTGTGAATGGAATTTTTACTAGACACTTTTAGACAAAGGCCTACCTGATTCACCTCCGAAGGTATCATAATCTTTGTGCAAGGATTGATCCAAGTGGATTAGCTAGATCACCTGAAGATTTTACACTCACCATTTGTATTCCCAAGGGTGTTCTAAAACATGAATGTGGCATGAGGGAGCCTATGTGATTCGAGCATTGAGTCTCTCTTCAAAACCCGCAACATGTATAGTCCTGGAAAAAGCCAACATCACTTTGTGTGAGGTGAAGGAATATCTAGTGTGGGAAAATATTTTTATATCAAGCCATTCCTTAGGTAGCTTGTGCTTGAAGTGTCTTGAATTGTGTTGAGACTAGTGGAAATATTGGGCTTGAAAAAGCTATCAGAACATACACATTGTGCTACAATTTTTGTACCATTTCAGACTTCACAAGTGTTTGTATCTGCAAGGTTGCTTTGTCCCTTGTTGGATTGTTTGAATACAATTGCTTGGTCACGTCATGTTTGACTTTGATTTATGCTTGAATCATTCTTGACCATGGATAATTTGACCACAACATCCTTCAACATCATTAGGCAAACCAAATCAAATCAGTTTCTCAAGGTTTTAGATTCAAAACTTCAAGTTTCTGTCCAAATTCCTACACAGGTAGCTCTACCTGTACATAGGTGGCTCTGCACATAGGTGGCTCCACTTTGAGATAGGTGTCTCCACCTAAAATCAATAAATTTTGAGATTTTGCAAAGATTTTAAGTTTCACTCTCCTATAGATTCTCAAAGGATTCTTCTTAAATCAATTATTTGCTTGTTCAACCACTATTTTTCTTTCATCCTTCTAGTCTCTCATATTTTCACTTCATTTTCTTAATCTTGGTAACTTGGAGCACCATCATCTATATTGGACTTCATCAATCAATACCAAACCTTATCTTTCGTACCTTCATCAGATTTCCATCTCAAATTTAAGGTAGAAAGATTTATCAAAGTGTTAGAAGGATCCTTATCATTAGCAAACAAATTAATCTTGCCACTTGAGAACATTAGTCCATCTTGAGTGGGTTATCCAATCCTATCTTTCTCAAGATAATAAGTCTATCATTGAGTAGGAAAAATCATCATCATTAATCCTTATTGTTTGCACCTCATTGGATCCTATTTCACTAAGGTTTGTCTTAAACCTTTATCATTAATCCTTATCAATCCAATATTAAGACTTTGTCTCTTTATCCAATCAATCAAACACATCCAATCAATCAATCAATCAATCCTTTTATCAATCAATCAATCAATCCTAATCAATCATAAGTCCAATTTGCTCCTAGTTTCTTCATCAAATCAAACCAATTGATCCAAGTCTTGATCAAAATAAAATTGAATCCAATCATCATAAAATCAAAGCAACCTTTCAATCCCTATCCTCATATCAAAAAATCTAAAAACATTACTTCTAGTCCAAGATCATTTCCTCATCACTTTATTCTTTCCAAACATCTCTCATTTTTCTTCCAAATTCATCCATCACCTTCAATCCTCTTCTTCATCTACCTCATAGTCTAATCCAATTTTAAATCCTCCCATTCAATCTTCATGAATATGGATTGGTTTCATGAAATGGTTGAGGACATTCGAACATCAAACCCTAATCCTCCAACCATACCTCAAATTCAACCAACCTATCAAACACTCCCATCAACCTCATATCTTCCTCAAAACTATTCACCTCCTAACTATCCATATTTTCCTCCTTAACACCCCACATCCAATCCTACTTCTCCCATTTCTTATCCTTCTTCCACCTTTGACAATGGAAATCCATCTCACTATCCCCCTTCTACATATGATCATCTTGCCCAAGAGATCCAAGAACTTCAAAACATTGCCCTCAACATGAAAAATGAAAAACATTGTCTTCCATCTAATCCTATACCTCCATATAATCCTAATCCTCCAGAGCACTTATCATCCCCTATGAACTTATTTGATTGGGTTGATCAAATAGCAGAAAAGTATACATCTCCAGCTACAAACAAGGTTGTCCAATCCCCATGTCCATCTCCATTGCATGAAGACATACCCCCATCTCCTAAGCCTACTAAATCCTTAGTTCCCACAAAATTCTTTAGTGATTGGATCCATGAAATAGCAAAGAAGCATTGATCTCCAAATCCAAGTGAAGTTATGCAATCCCCTTAAGTCATTAACCCATGTCCAAAGCGATGTCATCCATCTCCCTTGAATGAAAACACATCCTCATCTCCTAAGCCCCATGCTTATTCAATTCCTCTAGCTACCCCAATGAAGTATCTTCCATCTTTCCATAATTCTTCCACTCCATCCATCACATCACCCCCACAAGTCAAAACAAATCAAGCTCTTGTTCCAAAGCATGATAATGTAGAATCCTCTCCTCCTCTAGATCTAAGCATTCGTCCATCTCATTATCCCTCTCCATCTTTTGACATCTTTCTAGATGAAGATCCCAGCCTTCCATATCAAGATCCCCTTGCCTTTCTTAACCGAACTCGTGATCCTATTCCTAATTGAGAACAAGACATCCCTTACACCTTTCCATTTAAATACTCCAGCCTCTGATCCCAATAGTCCCCTCATGATCCTGTCCCTAATCAAGATCAAGACATCCCTTTTACCTTTCCCTTTGAAGATTCAAGCCTTCCATCTGAAGATCCTACCCCATGCAATGATGCCACTCTATCCAATGATCCCTTTAGTGTCTTATCCAATAATCCCTCCCCATGTCAAGATCAAGTAACTTATCCTAAGTCCATCTATTTTCATGATATCATTCCATCCAATGATCCCATTGTCCCTTTCGCTCCACTACATAATCCTCCTCAAAGTCAAGATCAAAGTACCCCTTCAAGTTCATGTGATAATCCCAATTTATCCCAATAACCTCTTATCCCTTCTGAACCCCCTCAAGAGCCTAATCCTCCAAATGATCCTAATCCTTCACAAAATCCCATCACATCTATCCAATCTACCCATGAACCTCATACATCTAAGCTTGGTTTGTCCACCTCTATCCAACATGGCTTCCTTCAAGAGCCTATTATTCCTTCCACCTCCTCACCCCATTCACATGGAATCACATCTTGTGTTCAAAGTAATAGGTATCCCACTGAAAAAATAATTTCTCAAGATGTTGGTGTGCCTCCCACCCCTTCCATCTCCAAAATTCCTCCATCTACATTGAAATATCCTCATCACCCATCCTCCAAACCCATATTGGGCCCTTATGTTCCAAACATCATCCCTTCCCCCTCCAAATCCATTTTGGGCTCTTATGTTCCACACCCCATCCCTTTCTTAGCCTCATCCATTTTGGGTCCTTATATGCCAAAATCAAACCCTCCATCCCTTCCATCCATTTTGGGTCCCTACATACCTCCATCATCTCAAATACCTAAACAAGCTCAACAGAGGCACACATCCTTGAATTTCTTCCAACATTCATCCTTCATCATTCCATCCATAAAATATCCACAACATCTATCCTCATGCACCCCTACCCTGGCTAATGGAAGCAAATTGGATGCCAGCGCTAAAGTGCATAAAGTCCAAAATTCACAAAAATCAAAGGATTAAAATGTCCCATCTAAAAGACATGTTCAAGAAAAGAAAAATATAATCCAAAATAAAGAAAAATTCAAAAGGCCACAAAGGCCCAAAAAAAAATTCATGTGGATTCCTAAGTTACTAATTGAAGCAGTGCATATTAAAGAAGAATCAAACTTGGCATCTAAACTTGCTAATCCAAAAGCTTTACCCACTCATAAGTCCTCAACTCCTCCATTTTCCAAATCCATTGTGGGTCCTGACATCCCAAAATCCACCTTTTCCCCTCTGTCCTTCACAATCTCCTCCTCTGCTACTCCACCACCCTTCAAGGTGTGTGCCAATGACGATCTTTCCAACTCCTTCCTCCATTTACTCACCAGTCTTCCAACCTTCCATCCATTATCCACCAATCCTTCCCCATCCTCCCCTCCCATTAATCCAATCCTTTGCATAAATCCTTATTCCACCCTTCATATCCCCTATCCATTTCATCTCCCTTCCCCCTAATCCTACCAACATCTATGAGCATATATAATCCTTTAAAAAAAAAAGATTATAAAATGTCCTAAAAAATCCTCATCTTGGTGAAAACCTAGCAAATAGGTGCCTTGATGATATAAAAAAAAGGACATATCAAGGGATACCATCCATGGAACTAGATGCTTGAGTCCTTCCATCTCCCTCATCATGTATTAATTGTCTTCCAAATCCACTCATATATCCATTCACTTATCCTTATCCCCTTGAACTCTACACATGGGGGCAAGATCCATCCATACTATCCTACCAAATATACCTTTCATATTCCCTATTCCACATCCATAATCCTCTATATGTGCATCCTCCTTGTCCCATCTTTGATCTTGACTATCATATTCATTCCCTCCATTGTCTGCATCCTCCCTCCATTGTTTGCATCCTCCATATCCCTTATGCATTATCCATACACTATCCATTATCCTATATAATTTCATCCACTTTATCCTTATTTGATCTTGACATCCTATCCATATCCTCCATATTATAGTCCTCATCCAATCATTATCCTTCATCCACCATCCATAAGCTTACATTAGTTCATTCTCCTTTCCATGTCTTTGATCTTGGTTATCCCATGCATTTCATCCATACATTATCCATTATCCCCCATATCATTATCCCCTATCCTATTTATATCCTCCATCTCATATCCATTTCCACCTTTCCTACCTTCTCTCTTCATACAAAATAGAGGTACTAAAATATCTATGCGAGCTTTGGAAAACACACGCCTTTTATCCCCTCCATGCATATGCCTTATACACTATCCATCCATCTCATATAGCCTTTATCCTCCATCTCTTCATCCTTCATCCTTCCACCTCTAGTATGGGGGCATCTTTTGAAACATTATCCTTGGATCCTACTCTGCCTATTCCCCACCCTCTAGTCTTTCACTCACATCACTTACACGCCACCCTGCCATTGTACACATTTTTTTTATCACCCACCTGCCCATCCTTCATTTCCCTACCTTTAGTGTGGTGACATTCTACCTAGTTCTTGGATCTCTTCCCTCCATATCCCCCATTTTCTAGTCTTCCATATCCAACCATTACCTATCCATTCCATCCATCTCCTGCCCAAATCACCTCTCTGTCTTTCCATATACATTGTCTCTCCCTTGTCCTTGGTGTTCATCATCTTGCCTATCAAATCTCTTTATCATCTAATCCAATCTTCTTCTCATCCAATTTAATCCATTTCTCTTCCCATCCTATTCTATCTAATTCATGTTGTTGTATGAAGCGTAATCAGACACAGAGGTCTTTTCATCCCCTTTTCTTTTGGTGTGGTTGCTCCCTAGATTTTTCTACGGGGGCTTGGAGGCAGCGCCCGCCCTTCTAAGCGGGGGTAGATCCACTTGTCTACCAACAGGCGACTGCGCTCGCCCTTCCGTGGGGGTGGCTACGCCGCTGCTGTGCAGGGGCAGAGTCACCCCTCTATTGATAGGCATTGTGCCCACCCTTATGCGAGGGCAGAGTCACCCCTTGTATGGGATAGTGTCACTCGTTCATGGATGGGAGGCTTGGTTTCACCCCCCCTTTTTTATTTTATCAAAAGTTCATAAAAAATTAAAAATATTAAAAAATACAAAAAATCTTAAAAAATTCAAAAAAAATTAAAAATCCTTTAAAAATCATTCAAAAATTAAAAAATCTTAAAAAATTTTAAAAAGTTAAAAATTTTTAAAAAATCTAAAAAATATAAAACACTCTTAAAATTGCAATAAAAATCAATCATGATCAATACTAGTACATGTAATCCAACACTGCAATCTAGCATATCAATCTTTAATCATATTATCATGTTAATCTGAATCAGCTGGTAATCGATTGATCATATTATTTTTTAATCCAACCATCATCATGAGATGTATCCTTCCCAATCTTTTGGATGCACATTGTTCTTATCGTTAATATTGTCATCCTCAATCAATCATCATCAATCGATCCATCCATCAATTGGTTTTCAGCTTCCTAGGGGCAACATGTTGGTTTTCTTTCGGTTTGATTGTGCATGCTTTCTTGTTGCTTATATGTGTTAACATTTTTTTGTACTAGATCATTTTATCATTATCTCTTTTATCATGTACTTGACACTTTTCCATCTTGGTTCCTTATACCTTGGTGCATATCGTCAAGTACCATATCAAAATCCAGGTTGTGCTCCCCAACATTTACACAATTCATTTACATTGCATTTAGATAGATTGCACTTTTTCATAGTGAGGTCTTTTTTTATTCCCTCCACCCTCTCCCTTGATCCATTTCGAGAGCACATTCATGTTCTCCAAACCCGTATGTCCTCTCGATGGGGCATCATCCTTCCATATATCCCTCCTTGTCATCCTTTCTCATCCTTCCATGATTGGGGCATCTTCCTCTTTATTCTTCTTTGATGAAATATCAATTTCGACACCACATCAAAGAGGGGCAAAATGTAGACACCCTAAATTGTCCCTTTTCATTTCTATATTAATTTAATTAATATTGCCTATAACAATATAGATTAACTATATTTGTTATATTCGACTATTTATTTAATTTTATTAAATAAATTCATCACCTTGTATTTAAATTTAATTTAAATACTATCCCCAATATATTAAAATTTATTTTAATATATGTTTCCTCCATATTTCTTTTTAAATACATTTTATTTATTTAATCCCTCCATTTTCTCTAAAATTCTTCAAAACCTCATTTAAATTAAATTAAATTAAATTTAAATCTTACTTCTCCTTGCTTTTGGCTAAATTCAGTCTCATCACACTTAAAAGGTAAATAAACCCATTTTAGCCTTAATCACTTGCACACACATGTGACATTTTTAAATTATTATTCCCCCCCCCTTGAAAAGTCAACTCCTCACTTTAACCACTTAATCCTAGCCACTCATTTCTTTTGCCTCTTAATCTCCTTCACTCCTACCAAAACCCTACCTAACCTTTAATCTTAACCACTCATTTTCCACCACTTAATCTCAACCCTTCATTTTTCATGTCAAATCTATAAAAGGAGACCTCACTCCTCATTTTGCAACTAGTGAGGGTAACTAGCTAATGATTGCATTTTAGAGCATTTCTTGAGCATTTCTTAGTCTTCATTCTATTTATCTTCTTTGAGCATTAGATAATCTAGATATTACATGTTAGTTAATGGAAATCAATCTTAGTTTATTTCATCTTGCATTTTCATTCTAGATTTGCTATTGCATTCTCAATCTTCATCATGTGAAGTGTCATGCCCAAAAGTTGGGCAAAAACACACGAACAAAAATTTTAAACTAACGCAAGAACGGGATACTAAAACAATGACAAAGGTAACAAGTGCACGCAAAACGGTGCAAAGGTAAAAGATAACCAGAACAGGTCACAGGGATAGGAATAGCTTTCACAGCTATCCTACGGGATGACTAAAGTTCCTAACTGGAATTGTACGTGAATCGAGACATTTTGACTAAAAAGTCAACTAGGGTTGACCAATAGTCAAAACATCCCTAGAAAAACACAAGGGAGGGTCACAAGGCCTACTACGCACAGAGGAAGTCAAAGGTGCGCAAAATGAGATAGTTGACCAAAAAGTCAACCCATGTTGACCAGAAAGTCAATTGTCTCCGAAAGGCTCAAAACTGAAACCCTAGGGTCCAGAGGCCGCAAGGAGTACTGGGTTCCAATAACGAGACCAACGGACAAGGTTTGACCACAGTTGACCGAAAGTCAACCGTGCACAAAAACGGTCAAGGGAGAAGAAAGAATTAAACCAGAGACTATCAAAGAATGATAGATTAAAAACTTAAATGGAAATAATAAGCTTAATTCCTAAACTTTTTAGGCATTATAACTTTAATATAAACGATTACATTTTAATTCCTCAAGAGGATAATTTTAATAAATGTTTTGAACTATAGTAAAATTAAATTCTAAATTAAGCTATCCCATTTAAATGAAATACTATAATGCATACCATTTAAATTACTACCTACTCATAATAAAGTAACCATTTTAATTTCAAAACAAATTCCTAAATAAGGAAAAATTAATATGCCAATCTAACGTTTAAATTAAATAAACATTCTAAATTAAATTATAGTATCTCTAACTAAATCTAATCCGCTTAATAATAAAATCAACATATAATTAAAATAATTGATATAATAATCTAAAATAAATCTATCCCTGAGACTTCATTTAAAATCTATTAAAAAAAATAATCCATCATAACAATAAGAAAACTATTTGATATTAAAAACATACCCATCTAAACATTAAAACATTTCCTTAATAAAGAAAATAATTAAGTAAATCTAATCTAGCAATCAAATTTAATATAAATCTAATCTAATAATAAAAGAACATATGATTTAAATATATGCAACTAACTTATAAAATAATCAAATCTCTTTTTAGGAAATCTAATAACTAAATCCTATCTAATCAAAAAAAAGAAAATCTAATCTATAAATTCCAAATGAAACTTCTATATAAAAAAAAACATTTTAAACATATATCTCTAACCTAAAATAATAAAAAAAATCCGATTTCTAAATAATAATAAAACCAAAAACATTTTATAAAAAAAAGAGTTGAAAAAGAGGGCGGCGAAAAAGCATTGAGCGGACGGCGGCCGAAGGGTTGCAAAGCGGCGCCGAGGGGGGTTTGAACCGGGCGGCGGCGGGGGTTATGCGTCGGAGGGGGGAGGAAGGCAGTGGGGCGGCCGACGCCGGTCGGCGGTGCCACCCCCACTGTGTATACACAGTGGGGTGGCCCGCGGCCGCGCGGCCCCCACGTGATACACAACGCGCGCCCGACGGTTGGGGGGTTTCGGCCCTCCCCAACGTTAATTATATTTAATAAAATAAAACAGCGGCCCGCGTTTAACCACAAGCGCTTTTTTAAAAAAAAAAAGATAAGCATGGCTTAAATACAATCTATGTATATATATATTTATATATATATATATATTATGCATATGTATATATATAAATATATATATATATAGAGAGAGAGAATAAAGAAATATATTTTTTAATGACTGGTGTAAAAAAAGGGGGACTGTATCCCCCAAAATAGGGGGTACATCCCTAATTTTTAAAAAAAAATTAAACTCACCAATAGATCTTATTTTATTTTCTCCACAATATGGTGGAAGAAAATTTTGATTCCAACTCTTTTTTTTTTCTTGACAAAATTTCCTGAATATTATTTTTTTTTTAGAAGAAGAGAATACAAAAAAAATTTACATTTATCCTTCAAGAACGAAATTCCATTTAAAATAAAACTAATACTAATCTTCATATACATCTATATTTCATGGGAGGAGTAATGATTCTTTCTAACAACATCATTAGTAGGGTCATTTAGATTTAGGCTTATCAACACAAAATGAGCATAGAGTACAACAGATAACAAGAAGAGTACGTGACATTGAAAATTCATCTCTTCCTCTGAAAGAAATTTTAAACAATATACAGGAAGATTCCTCATCGCATCCACCTTTCTCATATCCACACAATAAAGATAATAAATTTCCTAACAAAATAATCTTGCAAATAATTTTACAAATCTATAACAACTTTTCAATAACAGAAATTTAACCAATAAGGATTACATTTGAATCTCAGATAATGATCCTACACAACTTCGGGTATAGTGTAATTATATATTACAATGGTGACTTTCCAGCCATACTCATCTCCCACATAAGGGTATCATGCATCTTTGTTATCCACCAGGTACCTGAAAACAAGGTAGAATGAGGTTGACCATGGAAGCTCACCTCCCAACGTAGGCCTTTACAAGGCCACCCCCGAGCTTGGGGATCCAATCTGGAACGGGTCACAAACATATACAACCAATAAGCAGGGGAAAGAAAAGGAGTCTCGAACATAAGAAAACTTCCCAATACCAGGATGGACAAGAAGAAGTATCTCCAAGAGATATTCCAGAAATAGGGGTAGTGGTAGACCTCACTGAAGGAGAAAGCCAAGATCACAAATAAGATACGTAAGTCTCACATGGACTTGCCAAGGATCATCTTTGCAAGATGCTATCCCGAATAACCTCCTTATACCTCCCAAATGCCCTCAGGCCCGTCATGGCTTCATGGGTATTGTGTTACCCCAAGTTTATCCCTCCACACATGGGAGACTCTGCACTTAATAGGAGTCATTTCCACTACCCCTCCAAGGCTACTCTGCCCTCCGAAGGGTGAGTGTACCTTGAAGATCCATTCAAAAATCAACACATAGTAAACACATTGAGAAAACAAAAAGAAAATTTCCAACATAAAAAAAATAAAAGCTTCAAGAAAACCATAGACTCCATTAATGGAGTCCTTGAGCTCAAGAATACACAAACATAAACAAAAACTTTTAAAAGGGATTCCAACCTTGATCCAAGCAATGGTGAAACGAGGGATGATGTTGAGCTATCCTTCCTAAGCTTCTTTCTCCAAAGGCTCCTTCAAAACTGGATTCTGTTTCTAAGGGTAGAGAGTGGGTGAACACTCAACTCATCCTAAAAACTCCCCTAAATAGGCAAACCTCCAACATGAGCAAGGTTTAACTCAAGGGTGAAGTAACTCTAACCAATCCTAAACCAAACCACTTCCTAACCCTCCAAGGCTAAAGTCAAAGGAAACATGGGTAGAAGAGAGAGTGAGGTTAACCAAAGTCACACTCCTCTTTCAAAGTGGCTCAAAGATGAAAATGACACTTTAAGGGGGTAATAAATGAGTTTAGAGGCTCATTAATGACCGAAAATGACCCCTAACCCATAGGGTACCAAGTTAGGTGACTAAAATTGACCCCGGTTACCCTCTAGGAGTCGAAAAGACCCTCTAAAACTTACCCTAAAGTTAACCTACGAAATTCTAAGTCAAGAAAATTCTAGAAGCTTCTAACCCTAGGGTAAGCATGGGTACTACTCAAAGATGACCTTAGTTAACCCTTGACTTACCTTGGTTTCCCTTTACTAGCCATGTCCATAATAAATTGCAACACTTGCCAAATTTGGCACATTAAATTAAAACATTAGACATGACTTGATAACATGAACATTTACTAAGTTAATAACATACATGCAAACCACATTCATGAAATAAACACATAACAACGAGGTCCATGTCTCTTTATATAGACATGACCTTGGTAAGCACAGTTATATACATAGGTTCCAGAACTGGGTCCCCGTTTTAGTTCCATGGTCAACTCTTCCTGCACACTCAATGCACACATCAGTAGATCCAACACAACATGATATGAAACATAACATAATGTCAATAGTATATGTAGGCATATAAACCACATTGCATTTAGAA
>MU223550.1:1190943-1211972 GCA_018584345.1 Thuja plicata | reverse complement strand
ATAAAACATCAACATAAGCTGAAACTAAATCAGAACATAAACATCTCATAAGTACCCTGATTACAAAATCAGGTGCTGAATATATAACACAGGATTCCACCGATCCTCAAAAGTATGAAAAGTCTCTTTGATAGTCAAAGTATGTCAAAGCATAAACTACTGAAAGCATGAAACAAAATAGTAAACTATAACAGTCTAGTGAAGGTCTCACATGAAGCTTGGGGAAAGTTCCTCATACTTGTCCTCAATGCCTTCACCATCTTTTGTATCTATAATAGTGGGATTTTATTGCATTGTGTGGGGAGAGCACACCAACAAAATCTCTAAGAGAAAATCAAACAAGTCTTGGGTGCACTTGTTTTAGCTCATCGGAGGTTGTAGTGAGAATTTGGTTGTGTTTCAAGTTCTTTGCATGCTTTAATTCATTGGTATATCTTGTGTTTTACATGTTTTGACTTGTTGTGCAGCTGCAGGAGTTTTTATTGCATACAGTATGCAAAGGAAAATAGTTTTGAAACTATCTATAACACCAACATCGAAAGACAGGTTTAGTGCAACCCGATAGACAAGTTCACAAGGGAACCCGATGATACAGTTTTACTAGTGCAACCCAAAAATGTTACAAGTGGAAGTTGATAGAGGAACCTGACAGAGGAACTCGAAATGAAGATTATAGTATAACCTGACAGAATAGATAACAGAAGAACCTGACAGACTATAGAGAAAACTGAGCACCAGTCTACCAAGAGATAGTTAGAATTATGAGAAATGTGGACTTGGCTTCCACGTGAGATAAAACATTTGTGTTTTATATTTAGATTTTTTATTATCTTTAAATCCATTTCTTGAGGGATAAGCAATGTAATTGTAATTTTTTTAATCAGTCTAACTGATTGAAAACATGAAAACTAGGAGATCAAGGTCAAGTTGTAAACCTTTGATCATAGAGTTATCATTGTAATACGTGAAACTTATTTAGGTAAAATTCATTATATAAATAGATATGTAATCGATCAGAACACATGTGTGTGATGATGATTGTAGATGATGAGCACATCTATGGATCAAACTAAGATTTTTATGTAGAGGGTTATCAAGAACCAGATTCAAGGCTACTGAGCAGAACAAAGGTATTGATCAATCACTATAGGTGATAAATATACATGTAATTTTTAATGGATCTGTAATCAATAATTCTTGATTTCATAGACTCAGGGAAATGAATATTTTTCACTATATTCTAACAAGTGTACCAAATAGAAGAAATCCTTGAGAAAGGTGGATTTAACAATCCTTTGTAAATCTCTTAACCAAGTGCACACTAAACAGTGTTGCTAAAGCTCTTAACAAAGTAGACCTTAACCAGTCTCTATAAATTACTCCTAATAGGGTAGATCATCAGAAGTGATAAAAATTGTAATCCTTAACTAGCCCCTTCCATTATGTAGATAGTGAAGCTTTGTGGGTTTCATCTCCACCACAGTTTTTACCTTCTAACATGGGTTTTATACGTTACCAAATCTTGTGTCATGTTTCAATACATTTTATAAATGTTTACATGCTAATTGAGTTTATCAAATGATATTACATGCATAAAAAAAGAATAGCATAGATGGTTGGTAATACAAGAAATTGATTATTGTATCATCTTAAAATGGAAGAACTTCTATGTTAAGAATATTTAGCCCTCCTTGGGGGATGTTTTTGACCACCATCATACTGTCCCCTAGTTTCTGCATCATCCCCTATGTCTGTGGCTATTTAGGACCCTGATTGGGCCTCTCCAAGCACCTTCTATCCCACCTGGCACTTTTTCCAGGGGTTCTAACCCCCTTGGTCAAGGTCAACCATGACCTTGACCTAGGTCAGGGTCAAGCTTGACCTTGACCTGGGTCCCCCTTCAAGATTTGGAATCTTGTCAGCTTCCGAAGGTCATCATAAATTCATTTTTCCCACTTCTGGGTCAGCTGTTTTGGGTTCTTAAGTAGAAAATCCTAAATTTTATTTAATATAGGTCCTCTTCTAGGGGCATGGGTCTAATTTTAATTTAATTCTCCTATGTCGGCCTCCTTAGAAGATTGTACCCTAATTTTATATAAAAGGAAGTTTTCTCTTCTCATTTTCTCTAACCATAATCAACCATCAACTAAGCGATAAGAGGTGATAAAGAAAAAAGTTCAAGCTTTCATTGTTCTACATGTTCTCAAGATTTCAAGGTGTTTAATTTTTCCTCTCAATCATTCAATCTCTCCATTGAAGATCAAGGATTCAAGCTTTCAAGCCTTTGAAGGGTTTAAGTTCAAACATTCAAGATTCATCATTCAAACCCTAGATCTAGCCATCATGGTGGTGTGATCTTCCTTCAATATCATTTGTGCATCCTCAACACTCAATAATTCTCTTCAAAGTTGATTCCAAGCATACAATAATGGAGGTTTATGATTTCTATTGATTCCATGCTTTCATATTCACATACTTGTTACATTTGAATTACAATTGCATATCTATTCAATATCATAGTTTCATTCTTAGATTCAATTCTACTACTTGCTAGAATTCTTATTTCAAATATCAATTTCAAGGTTAATTCCTAAATTGGGTTTTTACTAAGGTAAACCTCTCCCCCCAAAAAACAAATCTCTTTTCTTGCAGGTATAGGTTCAGGATTGAAGATTTGAACCCAGATTTGGATACCCTTTTCAGCGAACTATCGGGATCCACGAATAGATTTTCTGTCGGACATGTGTAGGTCAGGGTTGAGATTATTGGGTTAGTGGTGAGATTAGTGGGTCAAGGTTGATACTTTTATCAAGATGGTGTCAGATAAGAAAAATATTTCTGGGTTTTGTTTGTCTCTGTGTTCCCTTTCTGGATCATACTTTAGAGTTTCCAGAAATAGAGTACAGACCCCAGAAAACATCATTCTTTGATATGAAATTATTTAAGGTTAGTACTTCCTCTCATCCTTCCTCTCATCCTTTTAATTACTTTTATATATCATATCTCTTTAATTATAAAACAAAATTTAATATCTTATTCCTTTCTCTCATTTCCAAATGGTTCATTCATTTGTGTATTGATCCTTTTCGGGTTAATCAATTTGGATCTTTAATTTGTGTATTTGGGGATAAAAGAGGAACATCTTATCTTCCTTCCCCCTATATTCTTAATCACATTACAATAATACACACAATATACAAAAAATTAAATTAAATGTAAAGGTTAAGGAAATACACTTCTAATCTAACATACCTAATCAAATTTCTTCCTTTCCATTTTGGTGAACCCGCGATAGACAACTCTTTCTTGTTGGTGTTAGATTCTTTGCCTCTCACATTAGCTCTTGAATACATATTAAATTAGTTCTCTTTTATGGTCTTTCATTCTAAAATACAAAAAAATATACATATTCATAAAAATACAAGAACACTTCTTACATCTCATTCATTATGAAGATCGTTTGGTGTATGGCTATTTTTCTTATTATGCTTCTTTTAGCATCTCTTTATAGTACTTATGATGTATATGAGAGTATCATCCATTTCATCATGTTTTTTAATATTCATATTTCACTTGCTTATGCTATTTTGAGATTAACAAGTACTAATATTCCTACTTTCAAAACTTTCATTAAAGATTTGTGTAGTGGACTCATTACTCTTTTGGATTATGTGAAGAATTGGGTTGATGATACCTCAACTCCTAATCTTCCTACTCCTATCATGCCTAATCTAGTTCCTAATCTCCCTAACCCTAATCCTATCAATCCTAATACAATTCCAAATATTCCTATTTCTATTTCTCCACCTTCAATCCCTAGTTCTTCCCACACTTATGATGGGGCTCAAGCTAGGATCCATGATAACAATGCTTGAGAATTATTTCATTTACCTTCACCTCCCTATCCAATCCATGCTGATGATAAAGGTAAAAACAAGGAAACTTCTTCTAATCCTATCATTCCACCATACACAACATTTTCTCATGAGCACCATAATCAATCTCCTCCTATTGAAGCTTTGCAAGATAGGTACACTACTGGATATACTATGGTAGATAAACAAGGCTATAAAGGTTTAAGGCTTGGTATCAATGAGAAAGGAATTAAAAACCTGATTCATTCATCTCCTAAACAAGATATACATGGTATAGGTTTCCCACATCCTCCACTCAAGGTAGTGGATCTTAACCACTGTCCTCCTCTTCATGTTCTTCTTCCAACACCTTCTTTAGATCACCCTAATACTCCTCAAGATGTGGCTAAGAAAGTGTATGTCCAATTAATTAATTCCAAAAAAGAAATATTCAAACCTATTCCGAGAAAGGCTCTCTCTAAATATAAATGTCCTTTTCATTATAGTAATAAACATTTACTTGCTGATAGTGTGCATTTCAAGCTATATGTTAGAGAAAGAGCTGCTTTGGGAATTATATCTCATTCCCGTGTCGTATTATAATTTCTTCATAATTTTGATATAGGGCATTCCCCTTGTTCTTCTACAAGTTAAATTGCATTTTTCCTCTTATATCTTCACTAGGGGGGGCAAGAGGTATTTTATTCTATTCTTCTAGGATCCAGTTTTCTCTTAGCATATATTTTGCTTTGAGTATAATTGGTTATTCTTTCTATATTCTATCCCTATAAATCATTCATGATATCTTTTCTAGGACATTTATTTTGTAAAGATATCTCTTTTCTATGAAATCTCTTGATATAATTTGATATATCCCTTTCCTTCACACCTAGGGGGAAAGGTATTTGTCTTCTTCCTCTATCTAAGGATTTACTTTCCTTAGCATAGTGGCATTTGTTTATCAATATAACATTATTTCCTTATAAAGATGTATGTTTTTGACTATGGATACCCTCTTATATAAGAGGTGATTGTCCTAGGTCATCAACTCTTCTTTATTTTTCAAATTATGTTCCTTATAAACATTTACTCTTGCTTTGGGTTAGAGTTTGATGCCTTCATCCTAAGATTCCTCCTCCTCTTGATTATAGGGGGCTTGATGATTGAATCTTTGGTCCCTCTTTTCTTTAGAAGATGACATTTTATCCTAAGCACTCTTCTATGGTGAGGGTCTTGTTGATAAGATCTCTTCCCTTTTTGAGGATCTTTTTTCCATAAGTGACATATCCATTTCATGATTATCTATGTTCTTGGATGTAAGGGTAAATATTCTTCACTAAGAATATGGTATACATTGTTGTAAAAATGGATATCTCCTTACCTTGTGAAGTAGGTATCCTCTTTTCTCTTCCTTATCATGCTTAGTGGGTAGTCATGATAAGGAGGGAGGAATATATAGGGCCTCCCTTGTACTATAGTTTACATTAATTTACATTTTGTAGCATGCTAAATCCTCGGAAGGTAACGCACATAAGTTGCTAAATCCTCAAGGGACACACATTTTTACTTTTATTTTTGCTAAATCCTCAGAAGGTAACACACATAAGTTGCCAAATCCTAAAGAGATACGTAGCCCTTTTACAATTTTACAATATGATAAATACTTGGAAGGTAATGCACATAAGTTTATAAATCTTGAAAAGACACACATTTTATATTCATAGTGATAAAAGAATGTAGATCTATGGATATTTTCAAAAGCTGTCAGAAGACACAATACAATTACAAGCATAGTTTATGGGTGAACCTGTTGGTCTCTCCCTCCTTGATGATTCATATTAAGGTGGGCATCTTACTAGGCAAGGTAATCACTATCTATTTTCTCTCTTTTTCTCTTTCATGCTAGTAGGATTAGATCATGAAGCTATGTTATCTATAGTCTTGCTTTTGTCCTGCTTATGTAGTCATGTATGTTTCTATGATTGATTGATCTTTATTTTTCATATATTTTATGCATTTATGTTGATTTAGAATCCTTGGTCTATGGAATTATGTACTTTACTTAGTGATGTCCTACCTTGTTGCAATCCACCAGAGTCTTTCTTCTATCTTTACTAAAAGTGTGTTCGATTTCCATACTTCCGCTAAAGTGGGGGCTTAATTTATTGTCTTAAAATGGAAGCACTTCCATGTTAATAATGTTTAGACCTCCTTGGGGGATGTTTTTTACCACCATCATACTGTCCCCTCCTTTCTGCATTATCCCCTACTTTTGTGCCTGTTTAGGACCCTAATTGGGCCTCTCCAAGAACCTTCTATCCCACCTGGCACTTTTTCCAGGGGTTTTGACCCCCTGGGTAATGGTAAACCTCAACCTTGACCTAGGTTAGGGTAAACCTCAGCCTTGACCTAGGTTAGGGTTGACCTCAACCTTGACCAGGGTCCCCCTTACAAATCTACAAGCTTGTCAACTTCTAGAGGTCATCATAAATTCATTTTTCGTGCTTCCAGGTTAGTTGTTTTGGGTTCCGAAGTGAAAAATCCTAAATTGTATTTAATATAGGTCCTCTTCTAGGGGCATGGGTGTAATTGGAATTTAATTCTCCCATGTTGGCCTCTGTAGAATATTGTAGCCTAATTTCATATAAAAGGAAGGTTTCTCCTCTCATTTTCTCTAAGCATAATCAACCATGAACTAAGTGATAAGAGGTTATCAAGAAAAAAGTTCAAGAATCCATTGTTCTACAAGTTCTCAAGATTTCAAGGTATTCAAGTCTTCCTCTCAATAATTCAATCTCTCCATTGAAGATTTCAATCCTTTGAAGGGATTAGGTTCAAACATTCAAGATTCATCATTCAAACCCTAGATCTAGCCATCATAGTGGTGTGATCTTCCTTCAAGATCCTTTGTGCATCCTCAACACTCATTCATTCTCTTCAAGGTGGATTCCAAGCATAAAATCATGGAGGTTTATGGTTTCTATTGATTCCATACTTTTGTATTCACATACTTGTTACATTTGAATTACAATTGCATATCCATTCAATATCATAGTTTCATTCTTAGATTCAATTCTACTACTTGCTAGCATTCTTATTTCAAATATTGATTTCAAGGTTAATTCCTAAATTGGGGTTTGAATAAGGCAAACCCATCCCCCTAAATAAAAAAATCTCTTTTTCTTGCAGGTATAGGTTCAGGATTGAAGATTTGAACTCAGATTTGGATACCCTTTTCAGCGAACTATCGGGATCCATGAACAGATTTTATGTCAGACCTGTGCAGATCAGGGTCAAGATTATTGGTTCATTGTTGAGATTAGTGGGTCAAGGTAAATATTTTTATCAAGATGGTGTCAGAGCAGAAAAATATTTCTGGGTTTTGTTCCTCTCTGCATTCCCTTTCTGGGTCATACTTTGGATTTTCTAGGAATAGAGTACAAACCCTAGAAAATAACATTCTTTGATATGAAATTCTTTAAGGTTAGTACTTCCTCTCATCATTTTCAATTAGTTTTATATATCATATATCTTTAATTATAAAATATAATTTAAGATCTTCTTCCTTTCTCTCATTTCCAAATGGTTGATTCATTTGTGTATTGATCCTTTTCGGGTTAATCAATTTGTATCTTTCATTTGTGTATTTGGGGATAAAAGAGGAACATCTTATCTTCCTTCCCCCTATATGCTTAATCACATTACAAAAATACACACAATGTACAAAAATTACAATTAAATGTAAAGGTTAAGGAAATATAACACCCCTAATCTAACATACATTAATCCATGCTCTTAGAGGTAAGGGTCAATACTCTTTGCTAAGGATACAGTGTATATTGTTGTTAAGCTAGATATCTCCTTAATTTGTGAAGTAGGTATCCTCTTTCTCTTCCTTATCTTGCCTAGTAGGTAGTCATGATAAGGAGGGGGGCATATATAGGGTCTCTCTTGTACTATAGCTTACATTAATTCACATTTTGCAACATGCTAGATCCTTGGAAGGTAACACACATAAGTTGCTAAATCCTGAAGGGACACGCATTTTTACTTTTATTTGTGCTAAATCCTCGGAAGATAATGCACATAAGTTTCTAAATCCTAAAGAGATACACACCCTTTTAAATTATCAATGTGCTAAATCCTTGGAAGGTAACGCACATAAGTTGCTAAATCTTGAAAAGACACGCATTTTATATTCATAGTGATACAAGAATGTGGATCTATGGATATTTTCAAAAGCCATCAGAAGACGCATTACAATTACAAGCATAGTTTATGGGTGAACCTATTGGGGTCTCCCTCCTTGGTGATTCATAGTAAGGTGGGAATCTTATTAGGTGAGGTAATCACTTTCTCTTTTCTCTCTTTTTCGCTTTCATGCTAGTAGGATTAGATCATGAAGCTATGTTATCTATAGTGTTGTTCTTGTCTTGCTTATGTAATCATGTATGTTTCCTATGATTTATTTCTCTTTACTTCCATATCTTTACACATGTATGTTGAGTTAGAATCCTTGGTCTAAAGACTTATGTCCTTGACTTAGTGATGTTCTACCTCATTGCGATCCACCAGAGTCTTTCTTCAAACTTTATCGAAAGCATGTTCAATTTCCATACTTCCGCTAAAGTGGGGGCTTAATGTGTCATCATAAAATGGAAGCACTTCCATGTTAATAATGTTTATCCCTCCTTAGGGGATTTTTTTGACCACCATCATACTTTCCCCTCCTTTCTACATCATCTCCTACTTTTGTGCCTGTTTAGGACCCTGATTAGGCCTCTCCGGGCACCTTTTATCCCACTTGCCACTTTTTCCAGGGGTTCTGACCCCCTAGGTCAAGGTTGACCTCAACCTTGACCTGGGTCCCCCTTCCAAATCTAGAAGCTTGTCGGCTGCCAGAGGTCATCAAAAATTTATTTTTCCTGCTTCCGAGTCGGCTGTTTTGTGTTCTGAAGAAGCAAATCCTAAATTATATTTAACATAGGTCCTCTCCTAGGGGTAAAGGCTTTAATGGGAATTTAATTCTCCTATATGGGCCTCCTTATAATATTGTGCCCTAATTTCATATAAAAGAAAGTTTTCTCCTCTCATTTTGTCTAAGCATAATCAACTATCACTAAGCGATATTGAGAAACTAAGTCCTCTATCGAAGCCTAAGCATCATCAAGTGAAGATTCAAGCAAGTAATCAAGAAATATTTGAAGAAAGTATTCATCCATCATCAAGCACCAAGAATGCATTCATCAAAGAGATCCATGGGAGGCCATTGAAGGATTCAAGCTACATAGTGCCCTTTTTGGTGATCTCTCCATCCATCTTCTTCCGAGCCTCTTCACACTCAAGAACCCATTCATGATTTGGTGTTGGGGATAAAAAATAAATTTATTGAAGACATCCTACATTATAAATTATAGATCCATTAGTGCATACATACTTGTGGATTCAAGGATTCAAATCCTCCACAAGGAATTTTACAAGCAAGGTGAATTTATGCATTTACTTTGTTTACTTCTGCAGTTTCAATATTATATATTTGAGGTTAATTCCAAAACTGGGGTTTGACTAAGGAAAACCCCTCCCCCCAAAAAAAAAATATCTTTTTTTTGTAGGTACAGGTTTAGGATTGAATATTTGAACTCAGATTTGGATACCCTTTTCAGCGAACTATCAGGATCCGTGAATAGATTTTTCTATCAGATCTATGCAAGTCAAGGTTGAGATTATTTGGTCAGTGGTGACATTAGTGTGTCAAGGTTGATATTTTTATCAAGATGGTGTCGAATCAGAAAAATATTTCTAGGTTTTATTCATCTTTGTGTTTCATTTCCGGATCATACTTTGGATTTTCCAGAAACAGAGTATAGACCTCAGAAAATAACATTCTTTGATCTTCAATTCTTTAAGGTTAGTACCTCCTCTCATTCTTTTCAATTACAGTTATATATCATATCTATTTAATTATAAAATAGAATTTATGATCTTCTTCCTTTCTCTCATTTCCAAATGGTTGATTCATTTATGTATTGATCATTTTTGGGTTAACCATTTTGGATCTTTCATTTGTGTATTTGCTGATAAAAGAGGAACATCTTATCTTCCTTCCCCCTATATGCTTAATCACATTTCAATACACATTAAAAAAAAAACTAAATTAAATGTAAAGGTTAAGGAAATACACCCCTAATCTGACATACATTAATCAATTTTCTTCCTTTATATTTTGGTGAACTTTCTAACTTTCTTCCTTTACATCTAGGAACATTCTAACTAATTTAGGAAAAGAATTTTCAATAAACTGCATATTCAGTGTATAGAATTTAACTTATCACCCTGTTTCACCTTTCAAGAAGTAGTAAGCTAAAACATGGGGGGGCATAAGGGGCTTTATAGACTTCTCAAAATCATTGTAGTAAGACTTAGGTTCTCTATGAATCTTTCATTAACCTTGTGTTGCAGGTTGCGGATACTAATGGTTTATTGTAGGATCTTTACAGTGAGGACTCAACTATATCCTTTTTACTTTGTTATGTTTTCTTACTTTAGCTTGCATACTCACATAGTGTCATATCTAAGCTAAAGTGGGGGCTAAATATATCATCTTAAAATGGAATAATTTCCATTTTGATATGTTTAGCACCTTCATTTAGTGTGCTTGCATATTAAATTTGGATTTACGATGCATTTGTGTTGATTCTTCATGATTAGGTGAAATTAGGGTCAGGATCTTATGGATTCTCCCTGGTTTCCCTCTCCATGACTCTATTTTATAGGAAGGACCTATATGTGGGCCCTCTTATACCTCATCATACTCTCTCTAGGATTCTAGGCCTTCTTCCCAACATTCTAGAATGTTCCATCACCTTCCTAGGTCCTTGGCTAACCTGGGAATCTCAAAGACACCAATAGGTGACCTGCCTGGAACCTCATGTCAGGATCAGGATCAAACTTGACCTAGGTTAGGGGTGAGTTTTACCTTGACCTAGGTCAAGGGTGAGGTTGACATAGACCTCTAACAGGTGTTGGTCCCCACTTTCAATTCCAGAGCTTATCAAGGTTCTAAACTTAAATTAGGTCCCCAGGTTTGGATGCGGAAGTGTTTTCTCCGATATCTAATTTAATTTATTCCCTCCTTGGTTGGTGATTGTGATTGAACCATAATTCAAGGTGAAATTTGAATTTTGGTCCCTCGCATTGCTCTAGGAGGCTTATATTGTGATCTCTATATAAACACTCTCTTTTGCCTTCATTTGGTCATGAAATGAAATCAGGAGATGACATGATGCAATGATGATACAAATAAGCAAGAGGATGATATAGAAGCACAAATATATGAGGACATGTTGATACATTCAAGCATTTTTGTGGACAAGCTATTGTAGATCTTCATTGAAGAAAGAAGGTGCTCTTTTCCATTAGATCTACCACTCTCAACATTCAAGCATTCAAAAGGACATTATCATGGGGTAGAAATTACGGATTGTGAATTGGTAGGAGTACTTTAGCCTTGGGGGCTTGGTATGATTTCTTTATCATATTCAAATCTATGCATTGCTTTCTTATTTCCATGTTATGTTAGGATTATTAATTTAGAAGATTAGATTTTGATATTACATGTTCAAAGACTCTTCTTAAAGAGCAAAAAAACACATACATACATTCTATATTGGGCTATTTGTGAAGGTGGAGATCACCAAAATGGGGGATTGACTATGGAAAAACCCTATATAGCCACCCCAAAACCCTCTTTTTAGATATTTTTAGGTGCTGTTTTTAGGAGTTACAGGTACATGACAACAGATCTGAGACCAGATTTGGATACCCTTTTAAGTGAACTATCTAGATCTGAAAACAAACTTTCTATCAAGCCAGCACAGGTCAGGGTCGAGATTATTGGGTCAGGGGTGAGATTAGTGGGTCAAGGTCAACCTTTTTTATAATATGGTGTCAGAATGGAAAAAATATTTATGGGTTTTGTTCGTCTCTGCATTCCGGTTCCGAACCATACTTCTGATTTTCTAGAAATAGAGTATAGACCCCAGAAAACAACATTCTTCAGATCTACTATGATATGAGGTAGGAATTTTACTCCTTATTTCTTTACAAGTATTCTCAATTCTTTATCATAAATTAAGTGTATTAGACTAAGAGTGTTTACTTAGGGGATCTACCTTGTACTATAGTTTACATTAATAAGAGTAAACCACATTTTAGTGATTTTCATACATGACAGAAAATTGGACCAAAATATGATCATGGAGACACTAATCATTTTAGTATCCTATCAAATTTTTAGACTATATCTTATATTTTCTATCATTTACATTAGAATATCATAATTAATTCTCAAAATATGGTCATGGAGACACTAATCATTTTAGAGCTTTCATTTTAGATCCATTTTTAGGTCAATTATTTAATGATCATTACAACCCCTACTTCTCCCTTTTAAATGTAAGGTAGAAAAATGATGTTAATAGAATAAGAGTGTTTTGATACTCAAATCACTTATCACCTTACATTTAATGTTTTAGAGTGGAGGGATAAATAAGACATTCCCCTTTATTCTCAAATTCACAAAGGAAGGATCCAAATTGATCAACCCAAAAAGGATCAATGCATAAATGAATCAATCTATTGGAAATAAGAATAAAGAAGGAGAACCTAGGTTTCCATCTTAAAATGTGTTTTGAAATGAATGTAAATGTGTGATAGATTTAGAATGTTTAGGGATTTAAATTGAAATGGATAGGAGAAATGCACTAGCCTTGAAATATGGAAAATCAAAGAATGTTGTTTTTTGGGGTATGTACTCTGTTTCTGGAAAATATGAAGTATCATCCGGAACCAGAACACAGAGACATAAAAAACCTAGAAATATTTCTGATCCAATAGTATCTTGAGAAAAAAGGTCAACCTTGACCCACAAATTTCACCCCTAACCCAATAATCTTGACCCTGACCTGTGCAGGTCTGACAAAAAATCTATTTTTAGATCCTGATAGTTCGTTGAAAAGGGTATCCAAATCTGAGTTCAAATCTTCAATCCTAAACTTGTACCTACAAGAAAAAGTGAATTGTTTGTTGGGGGGAGAGGTTTTCCTTAGTCAAACCCTGATTTAGGAATTAACCTTGAAATCAATAAAGTATAGAATGCTAGCAAGTAGTAGAATTGAATCTAAGAATGAAGCTATGATATTGAATAGGTATGCCAATGTAATGAAAATGTAAGCAAGTATGGAAATATGAAAGCTTGGACTCAATAGAAACCATAAACCTCCATGATTGTATGCTTGGAATCCACCTTGAAGAGAATGGATAAGTCTTGAGGATTAAAAAAGGATCTTTAAGGAAGATCACACTACCATGATGGCTAGATGTAGGGTTTGAATGATGAATCTTAAATGTTTGAACCTAATCCCTTCAAAGGCTTGAAATCTTGAATCCTTGATCTTCAATGGAGGACTTGAATGCTTGAGAGGAATACTTGAACACCTTGAAATCTTGAGAACATGTAGACTAATGGATGCTTGAAACTTTTTCTTTTTGACAAAATCTTGGTTAGAGCTTTTTGCACTTAGAAGACTTCTTAGAGAAAATGAGAGAGAAAGACTTCCTTTTATATGAAATTAGGAAATAATATTCTAGAGAAGCCGACATAGGAGACTTAAATTACAATTAGACCAATTCCCCTAGAAGAGGACCTATATTAAATACAATTTAGGATTTTTCCACTTCGGAACCCAAAACAGCCAACCTAGAAGCAGGAAAAATGAATTTTTGATGACCTCCGGAAGCTAACAAGCTTCTAGATTTGGAAGGGGGATCTAGATCAAGGTTGAGGTCAACCCTAAACTATGTCAATATCAAGGTTGAACCTAACCTAGTAGGTCAAGGTTGACCTTGACCTAGGGGGTTAGAACCCCTGGAAAAAGTGTCAGGTGAGATAAAAGGTGCCCGGAGAGGCCCAATCAACATCCTAAACAAGCACAGAAGTAGGAGATGATGCAGAAATGAGGAGATGGCATGATGGTTGTAAAAAACATCCCCTAAGGATGGCTAAATGCTCTTAACATGGAAGTACTTCCATTTTAAGATGATACATTAAGCCCCCACTTTAGCGAAAGTATGGAAAGCGAACATGCTTTCAATAAAGTTAGAAGAAAGACTCTGGTGGATGACAATGAGGTAGAACATCACTAAGTCAAGGAAATAATTCCTTAGACCAAGGATTCTAACTCAAAATACATGCATAAAGATATGGAAGTAAAGAGAAATCAATCATAGGAAACATACATGATTACATAAGCAAGACAAAAACAACACTATAGATAACTGAGATGAACCTCCTTATAGCAATATGGTGAGAATGCACGAAATAACAGAATATAGAACAATAGTAGAACTCAGAATGAATCTATTGATCACAGGCCACTTCGAGGGGGTAACCTCCTTTGAGCAATCTCAATACAATAAATTTGTCGGTGTCCATCAAAGGCCTCAACCTACTCTTATATACTAAGTACGATCTAGAAAAGTAATACTACCTATGCATGTGGGATAATAAAATATACTCACGAGATGACTTACAAATCATATGCGTCCGACAACACTACACTAACAAAATAAACAAAAGGAACACATAGGTTCCTAACATCCCCTCTCTCTTAGAAAAAAACTTTGTCCTCAAAGCTTAAGGTGTGGAAATTATTGCTGAATCTGAAGAAGGGGTTCCTAGGTAGCATCCTCTGGTTGCATGCCATGCCACTAAATCAAGACCTCAGAGACGGAGTGAGAGCGAAACTGACGAGTGCACTGGTCAATGATTGTCATTGGCTCCAAAATAATGGATCCTTCCTTATCCATTTCAGGGAGAGCAATTTGTGCTCTGACATTGGTACCAAGAACTTGCTTTAGACAAGAAATGGGAAATACTGGATGAATGTGGGAAGAAGGAGGAAGTTCCAGTTTATAAGCAACTGAACCAATCTTCTGCAGAACCTTATAAGGCCCATAATATTTTGGGGCCAACTTATGATGCCCTTTAAGCTTTAGGGAGGATTGCTTGTATGGCTGTAGACAAAGAAAAACCATATCCCCAACTTGAAATGAGCGCTCAGAACGGTGTTGATCTGCTTGCTGTTTGATTTGATTACGGGCCATGTAAAGATTATCCTGTAGGGTGCAAAGAATCTGATCCCTAGTGCGGAGAACTATGTCAACTGCCTGGACTGGTGAGCTGCTAGGAGTGTAGGGAAGGAGCATTGGAGGTGCCTGACCATAGACTAATTCATATGGAGTCATTTTAGAGGCAGTGTGGTAAGAGGTATTGTACCACCATTTAGCTAAAGGAAGCCACTTGGCCCACTGATGTTGTTGTTCAGAAGTGAAGCAGCGAAGATAAGTTTCCAAGCATTTGTTGACAATTTCAGTCTGACCATCCATTTGTGGGTGATAGCCCAAACTCATCTTCAGTTTGGTGCCAGTTTGTTGAAACAGTTTAGTCCAAAAATGACTGGTAAAAGTTGCATCATGATCAGAGACAATGGAAGAAGGGAGGCCATGAAGATGAAAGATCTGGTCCATGAATATTTGTGCAACTAAGGAGGTAGTATAGGGGTGGCTGAGGGCACAAAAATGACTATATTTAGAGAGATGATTTAGGAAGCCCTTCAATGAAATCCATAGAAATATCAGTCCAAATCTGTGTAGGGATGGGAAATGGTTCTAGCAAGCTAGGAAGGAGGGTTGTTTCACCCTTGTGGCGTTGGCAAGTATCACATTCAGCCACCATCTATTGAATCATCTGTTTCATTCCTTTCCAAAAGAATTTTTGCCTAGCCCGCTCATAAGTTTTTAGGAATCCCGAGTACCCTGCCGAAGGAGAAGCATGGAGTTCATAAAAAATAGCCTGTTGCAGATCTGGGTTCTGAGGAAGCACTAGACGACCCTTGTATCGGAGAGAAGCACCATCCCAAGACTAATGTGGTACAACAGAAGGATTATTGGCTAGCTGGTGAATGATTTGAGATAAAGAAGAGTCACTGACATAGCCCTGCTAAACAGATGCTAACCAATTGGGAATTGGCATGGAAATAGCTGAAAGGGAAGCTTGATCATCAAATGTGCGAGAAAGAGCATCTGCCACAATATTATCCTTACCCTTCTTGTAGGTGATCTCATAATCATACCCAATGAGTTTGCTGACCCATTTCTGTTGTGTAGGGGAGGATACCTGTTGTTCTAGGAAGTATTTCAGACTTTGGTGATCGGTCCTAATGCAGAAATGACTCCCTAGGAGGTATGGCCGCCACTTCTGTACAACATGCAAAATAGCCATCATTTCTTTTTCATAAGTAGAGAGGGTTAGATTCTTACCAGAAAGGGCTTTGCTAGTGAATGCAATAGGATGGTCATCTTGAAGGAGAACATCACCCAATCCATTGCCGCAAGCATCACTCTCAATAGTGAAGGGCTTGGAAAAATCTGGCATAGCGAGAACAGGTGTACTGCACATAGCCTATTTCAGTTGTTCAAATGCATTCTCAGCAACATGGGTCCAGGAGAAGGCATCCTTTTTTAACAGATCTGTCAATGGTGCTGCAATTTTCCCATAATTCTTGACAAACTTGCGATAATATCCAGTCAGCCCCAAAAAACCCCGAAGGTTCTTGAGAGTTTTAGGATGCGGCCAATTTTTCATGGCATCTATTTTTGTAGGATCCACCCGAACTCCTTGGTGTGAAACAATATGCCCGAGATACTCCACTTCCTCCTGGCCAAACACACATTTAGATAGTTTTGCATAGAGTTGATGACCAGAGATAAGTTGCATGACAAGCTCCAGATGATGGAGATGCTCAGCCCAAGTTTTTCTATATATGAGGATATCATCAAAGAAGACCGGAATGAATTTTCAGAGGTATGGCCAAAATATTTTATTCATCACTACCTGAAATGTTGAAGGAGCATTAGTGAGGCCAAAGAGCATGACTAAAAATTCATAGTGACCATCATGTGTGCGGAAGGCTGTTTTAGGTACATCCTCCTCATTAACCCGAATTTGATGATACCTAGAACGAAGATCTAACTTGGAGAAAAAATGAGCCCCATGAAGCTCATCAAGAAGTTCATCAAGAACTGGAATGGGAAACTTATCCTTTATAGTGAGATGATTAAGTGCTCAAAAATCAATGCAGAGTTTCCATGACCCATCTTTTTTGCGGACAAGCAGAACTGGAGAAGAAAAGGAACTGGTACTAGGGTGAATAATACCTTGCTTCAGTAAGTCACGAACAAGCATCTTGATTTCAGTCTTCTGATGAAATGGGTAGCGGTAGGGCCTGATGTTGGGCGGAACACTGCCAGGAAGGAGCTGAATATGATGGTCCTCTGGGTGAGAAGGGGGTAATCCCACAGGTTCAGCAAATACACCTGAATACTTATCCAAAATTTGTTGGAGATCTGCAGGAGTACTAGAGACCGCTGATGGCTACATCTGGATGGAATGGAGCTGAGCGATGACACCATGTGAATTCTTCTTAAGAAGTTTTTCCATACGATGTGAACTGATGATGTTGAGAGACCCTGGCTGTAAGCCTTTCAAGGTGTGTTGTTTCCCATCGGCTGAAAACTGCATCCAAAGTTCAGCAAAATCCCATAGAATGGGGCCAAGAGTGCGTAACCATTGGGCACCCAAAACCACATCACAGCCATCTAAGGGCAAGGAGAACATGTCAGAGTGAATGTTATAATCTCCAATAGAGAGATGCACATTGCGACATTTCCATTTGCAAGGTAAAGTGCCCCCATTGGCAATCATGACTTCAAAGCTAGAGTAGGGATGGACAAAGCAATCAGCCTGTTTGGCTATTCAAGGGTCAATGAAGTTATGAGTGCTACCAGAATCAATGAGTATAGTAAGAGGGATCTTATTGAAGAAACCCTGGACCCGCATGGTTTGTGGAGTAGTGACTCCTACCAAAGCATGGACAGATATCTCTGGTTGAGCTTCTGGCGAAGGAGATTCAGGCTGTTGAGGCTCAACCTCATCATCCATTGTTTCGTGAGCATCTACATATTCTTCCAGTTCAGGTGGAGAATCCACATCCAAGAGATAGAGCTTTTTCTGAACACATCTATGGTCTCGGGACCATTTCTCATCACAATTATAACAAAGCCCTTTTTCTCGCTGGCCCGCATCTCTGTTTCAGACAAGTGCTTGATAGGAGTAGTTCTCGGAGCTGGCGTGACTTGGGGGTTGTGAGAACCTGTATTTCTGAATGGAACAAAATTGGATCTGGAACGTTGGAGAGCACTAATCTTGTCTTCCGCTAACTTAGCCAACCCAAGGGCTTCCATCATTGTAGTGGGTCAAAACATTTTGACTTTCGAGTGAAGTACATCCTTCAGACCACTGACGAAACAACTACGGAAGAATTCATCAGACAAGCCCTCTGTGTGATTAGCTAATTTTTCAAACTCTGTCTAGTATTCTCTTACAGTGCCTATTTGGCACAGTTTAGTGAGTGCTCCTGTGAAGTCATCAAAAGCACTAGGGCCAAAGCGCTCCAAAAGGAGTGTGCAAAATTCTGTCCATGTTGGGTCTACATTAGCCTTGATGTACCAACGGAAACATTGAAGAGCTTCATGTTCCAAATGAAAAGATGCAAGCGGAAATTTGTTGTTATCCAAAGTATTATGCAAGCTGAAATACTGCTTTGCCCTGTAAATCCATCCAGTCAGATTAGTACCATCGAAGCACGGAAAATCAAGCTTCGGTCCACGGAAATTGCCAGAAGAGAACCCAGCATCTCCAGAATGGTTTCGGTTCATGGCTGAATGCTGAAGGTTGAGACCGAGAATTTTGTCATCCAGATCTTGAAGTTTGGTTTTGAGGGATGCAATTTCCTCTTCCATGATTTTTGCTCCTGTATGTGTAACAACCATAAAGCAGTTTGTTTTTTTTTGTTTGTTTTTTTTCTTTTTTTCTTTTTTTTTGCAGTTGGTAGAAAACGAGAAACATAAACTTTTTCAGTTAGGGCAAAGTTGGATTTGGGCAAAACTCATATGGGAAATGGGTGTTTGACGAGTGGTTGGAGACTTTCTGAGGAAAAGGGAAAAAGAAAAATGAGGGTTTCCGGGTTAGGGAGGTAGAATGAGGCGAGCAGTCCAAGAGGCACAAGGGAGCAAAATGAGGAATTGGATCTTGTGGCTCGGTTTGGTGGCGATTGGATGAGAAGCGGAAAAGATAGGGCAAACCCTAAAATTTGATAAATGAGGGATTTAGGGCTTCAATATGTAGAATTTGGGGTTGGGTCGCCAAGGAAGGAAGTATGCGAAATGATATTTCAGGCATTTTGAGGGACTGTGAGAGGAAACGGGAAGAAAGAAAGGAAGCTATGGCTAAAAAATAGAAAAAAAATTTACTCTTTTTTTTTTGTGACAATCGACTCAGGAAAATTCACTCAAATACAGAATAACAGAAAAGAGTTATTGCAATAACAAGAGATATTAGAATGGAAAGGAACCTGAAGGCCACGACGGAAAAAAAATTTGACGTAATTTCCACCCTGCGAGCCCAAGAAAGTGCTCTGATAACAGATGAGATGAACCTCCTTATAGAAATATGGTGAGAATGCACGAAATAATAGAATATAGAGCAATAGCAGAACTCAGAATGAATCTATTGATCGTGGGCCACTTCAAGGGGGTAACCTCCTTTGAGCAATCTCAATACAATAAATTCATCAGTGTCCATCAAAGGCCTCAACCTACTCTTATATACTAAGTACGATCAAGAAAAGTAATACTACCTATGCATGTGGGATAATAAAATATACTCACGGGATGAATTACAAAGCATATGTGTCTAACAACACTACACTAACAAAATAAACAAAAGGAACACACAGGTTCCTAACAATAACATAGCTTAATGATCTAATCCTACTAGCATGAAAGTGAAAAAAGAGAGAAAAGAGAAAGTTACCTCACCTAGTAAGATTCCCAACTTACTATGAATCACCAAGGAGGGAGAGACCAATAGGTTCACCCATAAACTGTGCTTGTAATTGTAATGTGTCTTCTAATGACTTTTAAAAATATCCATAGATCCACATTCTTGTATCACTATGAATATAAAATGCATGTCTTTTTAGGATTTAACAACTTATGTGTGTTACCTTCCAAGGATTTAGCATATTGAAAATTTAAAAGGGTGCATATCTCTTCAGGATTTAGCAACTTATGTTCGTTACCTTCTTAGGATTTAGCAAAAATAAAAGTAAAAATGTGTGTCCCTTCAGGATTTAGCAACTTATGTGTGTTACCTTCCAAGGATTTAACATGTTTCAAAATGTAAATTAATGTAAACTATAGTACAAGGGAGACCCTATATATGCCCCCTCCTTATCATGACTACCTACTAGGTAGGATAAGGAAGAGAAAGAGGATACCTACTTCACAAAGTAAGGAGATATCCAACTTAACAACAATATACACTATATCCTTAGCAAAGAGTATTGAACCTTACCTCTATGAGTATAGATAATCATGAAATGGATATGTCACACATGGAAAAAGGATCCTCAAAGAGGAAGAGATATTATCATCAAGACCACCACCGTAGAGGAGTGCTTAGGATAAAATTCCATCTTCAAAAGAAAGAGGGACCAAAGATTCAATCATCAAGCCCCCTATGATGAAGAGGAAGAGGAATCTCAAAATGAAGGAGTAAAGCTCTAACCAAAAGCAAGTGCAAGAGCTTATAAAGAACATAATTTTCAAAATAAATAAGAGGTGATGACCTAGGAAAATCACCTTCCATATAAGAGGGTATCCATAGTAAAAAACATACATCTTTATAAGGAAATAATGTTATATGATAAACAACTACCACTCAGCTAAGGAAAGTAGATCCTTAGATAGAGGAAGAAGGAAAAATACCTTGCCCCCCAGTGGTGAAAGCAAGGGATATATCAAATTATATCAAGAAATTTTATAGCAAAAAGGTATCATGTGAGAAGTGAAAAAGTAACCCTCATGATGGATAGCACACTATTCAGTTTCCAAGGTGAGAGATTTATCAACCATGGAAACCCAATGTCAAACAACAAAATAGGTTATAATCAAAGACATAGATCCTTAATGCAAACCAAAATTTTCATGTATGAT
>MU223550.1:1161101-1190793 GCA_018584345.1 Thuja plicata | reverse complement strand
ATTAGGCTAACATTGTTTACATAATATGGAGTTCCATAATAGGAACATAAATGTTATTTAGAGAAAATAGGATTGAAATATAACTCATTGCCACATGATATATAAATAACTTTACTATCAATGATCTTCTTAATCTTATAATTTAAAGCTTGATATTCATTAGAGTGATCATGAAATATATGATAGAAACAAAAAGGAAGAATCTTCAAGTATAGACTACGTTTATTTTTGTGTTTAGGTCTAGTAATTATCTTAGCATGAATGTGTTTTGAAATGTTATTTGATATGTTGGTAACATTTTTGTGTTGTTGAGGATTAAATCCTAATCCATAAGAATTCTCATGCACCCCATTCTGTAAGGGAATTTGAATTCCCTTTTTATGCCTATCACATCCTTGAGTTTGGAATCTTTGTTTAACTAGAAAATGATAAACATGACCATAACAAGAAGCTATATGAAAACAAGTCAATTGAACTTCAGTAGTCACTATGTCATCATTAGTATGTTCGATGGATTCACAAGAAGGAGAAACAAAATATATTCTAGGAGAAGATGGGGTAGGAGCTTTATTCTCCATAGGATCATCACTAAGAGGGAGAGCATTAAGGGAATTCATATCATTTTCCACTAATGCCTCATCACTAGAAGGAATCCCAATTAGAGGTAATGTGTTAATAATGTTATCTTCTTTCTCTAAAATGGTCCACATAAGGGGATTTTTTATTATAAAAAGAGTCATCATCATGTATTAATATGTCATACATTAATAAATCACTCTCTTGTATCAAAGCATCTTCACCAGGAGGAGATAAATCAATGTCTTTATCCAAGGGTTCATCCCAAAAAGTAGAACCACCCATAATGGCTTCATGAGGAAGAGAGTAATCAACATCCAAATCCAAAGGCTCATCCCAAATAGGAGGATTATCCTCCCTATAAATAAAGAACATTGTAGGAGCACCTAAAGCTTGATCCCTAAAGGGGGAAGAATTATATTCTAAAGTAGGCTCATAGAAAAGACATATATTAGGAGAAGAAGTAACATCTATCCTTAACTCACTTCTATGGGAAAGGTCAATTGAAGAGATTGTAGAGGAGGATAAAATATAAATAGGATCAATGGAGATCTTATTTGAAAAAAATTTATCCTTACTTCCATGTACCTCATTAGGGGATCTATCCTCTTTAGCAACAAAATCCTCACCAAAGTATTCAAAACAAAAATCATACATGTTGAACACAATGCAAAATGTAAATGTTTTTGTATTTTTAAATAAATTTTGTGATTTTTATGAGTTTTGAAATATAAATTCAAGAGAATAAAATAAAACCTACTTCTATATGCATGCAAGATCTAATATGAAATGAAAATCTAACACCAAAAAGAAAGATTTGTCTATCGCAGGTTCACCAAAATGTAAGGTAGAAAAATGATGTTAATAGAATAAGAGTTTTTTGATACTCAAATCAATTATCACCTTACATTTAATTTTTTAGAGTGGAGGGATAAATACGACATTCCCCTTTATTCTCAAATGCACAAAGGAAGGATCCAAATTGATCAACCCAAAAAGGATCAATGCATAAATGAATCAATCTATTGGAAATAAGAATAAAGAAGGAGATCCTAGGTTTCCCTCTTAAAATGTGTTTTGAAATGAATGTAAATGTGTGATAGATTTAGAATGATTAATGATTTTAATTGAAATGGATAGGAGAAATGCACTAACCTTGAAATATTGTAGATCAAAGAATGCTATTTTCTGGGGTCTGTACTCTATTTCTGGAAAATCTGAAGTATGATCCGGAACCGGAATGCAGAGACGAACAAAACCTAGAAATATTTTTCCCATCTGACACCGTCTTCAGAAAAACTTAAACCTTGACCCACAAATGTCACCCCTGACCCAATAATCTTGACCCTAACCTATGCAGGTCTGACAAAAAATCTATTTTTCAGATCCTCATAGTTCGCTGAAAAGGGTATCAAAATCTGAGTTCAAATATTCATTCCTGAACCTATACCTACAAGAAAGAGTGATTTTTTTGTTGGGGGAGAGGGGTTTTCCTTAGTAAAACCTCAATTTAAGAATTAAACTTGAAATCAATAAAGTATAGAATGCTAATAAGTAGTAGAATTGAATCTAAGAATGAAGCTATGATATGTAATAGGTATGCCAATGTAATGCAAATGTAAGAAAGTATGGAAATATGAAATCTTGCACTTAATAGAAACCATAAACCTCCATGATTGTATGCTTGGAATCTACCTTGAAGAGAATGAATAAGTATTGAGGATGCACAAAGGATATTGAAGGAAGATCACACCACCATGTTGGCTAGATCTAGGGTTTGAATCATGAATCTTGAATGTTTGAACCTAATTCCTGCAAAGGCTTGAAAGCTTGAATCCTTGATCTTCAATGGAGGCATTTAATGCTTGAGAGGAAGACTTGAACACCTTGAAAGCTCAAGAACATGTAGAAAAATGGATGCTTGAACCTTTTCCTTCTTGACAAAATCTTCGTTAGAGCTCTTTGCAGTTAGAAGAATTCTTAGAGAAATTAGGAAACAAGGAAACAATCTTCTAGAGAAGCCAACATAGTAGAATTAAATTAAAATTAGACCCATGCCCCTAGAAGAGGACCTATATTAAATAAAACTTAGGATTTTTGAACTTCGGAACCCAAAACTGCCAACCCAGAAGCGGAAAAAATGAATTTTTGATGACCTCCGACAGCCGACAAGATTCTAGATTTGGAATGGGGATTCCTGGAAAAAGTGATAGGTGGGATAAAAGGTGCCCAAAGAGGCACAATTAGGGTCATAAATAGGCACAGAAGTAGGGGATGATGCAGAAATGAAGATATGGTATGATGGTGGTAAAAAACATCCCCTAAGGAGGGATAAACATTCTTAACATGGAAGTGATTCCATTTTAAGATGATACATTAAGCCCCCACTTTAGCGGAAGTATGAAAATAGAACATGCTTTCGGTAAAATAAGAAGAAATACTCTGGTGGATCACAATGAGGTAGAACATCACTAAGTCAAGGAAATAAGTCCTTAGACTGAGGATTCTAACTCAACATACATGCATAAAGATACGGAAGTAAAGAGAAATCAATCATAGGAAATATACATTATTACATAAGAAAGACAAGAACAACACTATACATAACAAAGATTCATTATCTAATCCTACTATCATGAAAGTGATTACCTCACCTAGTAAGATGCCCACCTTAATATGAATCACCAAGGAGGGAGAGCCCAATAGGTTCACCCATAAACCGTGCTTGTAATTGTAATGCATCTTCTGACAACTTTTGAAAATATCCATAGATCCACATTCTTGTATCACTATGAATATAAAATACGTGTATTTTTTAGGATTTAGCAACTTATGTACGTTACCTTCCAAGGATTTAGCATATTGAAAATTTAAAATGGTGCGTTTATCTTCAAGATTTAGCAACTTATGTGCGTTATCTTCCAAGGATTTAGCAAAAATAAAAGTAAAAATGCGTGTCCCTTCAGGATTTAGCAACTTATGTATGTTACCTTTTGAGGATTTAGCATTTTTCAAAATGTATATTAATATAAACTATAGTACAAGGGAAACCCTATATATGCCACCATTAAAGGAATAAATTTTTTTATAAGTTGTTTGATTGATTAGGTATGTTAGATTAGGGGTGTTATATTTCCTTAACCTTTACATTTAATTGTAACTTTTGTATATTGTGTGTATTATTGTAATGTGATTAAGTATATAGGGGGAAGGAAGATAAGATGTTCCTCTTTTATCCCCAAATGCACAACTGAAAGATCCAAATTGATTAACCCGAAAAGGATCAATACATAAATGAATCAACCATTTGGAAATGAGAGAAAGGAAGAAGATATTAAATTCTATTTTATTATTAAGGAGATATGATGTATAATAGTAATTGAAAAGAATGAGAGGAAGTACTAACCTTAAAGAATTGCAGATCAAAGAATGTTGTTTTCTGAGGTCTGTACTCTACTTCTAGAAAATATGAAGTATGATCCGGAACCAAAATGTAGAGACAAAAAAAACCCAAAAATCATTTTCTGATCTAACACCTTCGTATGAAAAAGGTCAACCTTGACCCAATAATCTCACCCCTGACCCAATAATCTCAACCCTGAGCTGCACAGGTCCAAAAAAAATTTGTTCAAGGATCCTAATAGTTCACTGAAAAGGGTATCCAGATATAAGTTCAAATCTTCAATCCTAAACCTATACCTACAAGAAAAATAGAATTTTTTGTTTGGGGGGAGGGGTTTGCCTTGGTCAAACCCCAATTTAGGAATTAACCTTGAAATCAATAAATTATATAATGCTAGCAAGTAGTAGAATAAAATCTAAAAATGAAGCTATGATATTTAATAGATATGCAATTGTAATTCAAATGTAAGCAATTATGTAAATATGAAAGCTTGGATTCAATAGAAACCATAAACCTCCATGATTGTATGCTTGGAATCCACCTTGAAGAGAATGATTGAGTGTTTGAGGATGCACAAAGGATATTAAAGGAAGATCACACCACCATGATGTCTACATCTAGGGTTTGAATGATGAAGCTTGCATGTTTGAACCAAATCCCTTCAAAGGCTTGAGAGCTTGAATCCTAGATCTTCAATGGAGAACTTGAATGCTTGGGAGGAATAATTGAACACCTTGAAAGCTTGGGAACACGTGGAACAATGGATTCTTGAACTTTTTTCTTGATCACCTCTTACCACTTAGTTGATGGTTGATTATGCTTAGAGAAAATGGGAGGAGAAAAATCCTTTTATATGAAATTAGGGTAAAATATTCTAAGGAGAGCATCGTAGGAAAATTAAATTCCAATTAGACCCATGCCCCTAAAAGAGGACCTATATTAAACACAATTTAGGATTTTCCACTTCGGAACCCAAAATAGTCGACTCAGAAGCGGGAACAATGAATTTATGATGACCTCCGGAAGCCGACAAGCTTCAAGATTTGAAAGGGGTACCCAAGACAAGGTCAAGGTTGACCCTAACCTAGAACAAGGATGAGTTTGACCCTGAGCTAGGTCAAGGTTGAGGTTGACCTTGACCCAGGGAAAAAGTGCCAGGTGGGATAGAAGGTGCTTGGAGAGGCCCAATAAGTGTCCTAAAGTAGCACAAAAGTAGGGGATGATGTAGAAATGAGGGGGTAGTATGATGGTGGCTAAAAAAATCCCCCAAGGAGGGATAAACATTATTAATATGGAAGTGCTTCCATTTTAAGATGATACATTAAGCCCCCACTTTAGCGGAAGTATGGAAATTGAACATGCTTTTGGTAAAGTTATAAGAAAGACTCTGGTGGATTGCAACGAGGTAGGAAATCACTAAGTCAAGGACATAAGTCCTTATACCAAGGATTATAACTCAACATACATGCATAAAATATATGAAAAATAAAGAGCAATCAATCATAGAAACATACATGACTATATAAGAAGGAAAAAAGCAACACTATAGATAACATAGCTTCATGATCTAATCCTACTAGCATGAAAGTGAAAAAGAGAGAAAAGAGATAGTGATTACCTCACCTAGTAATATGCCCACCTAACTATGAATCACCAAGGAGGGAGAGCCCAACATGTTCACCCATAAACTATTCTTTTTTATTGTAATGCGTCTTCTGACAACTTTTGAAAATATCCATAGATCCACATTCTTGTATCACTATGAATTTAAAATGCGTGTCTTTTTAGGATTTAGCAACTTATGTGCATTACCTTCCAAGGATTTAGCATATTGTAAAATTTTAAAAGCAGTGCGTATCTCTTTAGGATTTAGCAACTTATGTGTGTTACCTTCTGAGGATTTAGAAAAAGTAAAAGTAAAAATGTGTGTCCCTTCAGGATTTAGCAACTTATGTGTGTTACCTTCCGAAGATTTAGCATGCTGAAAAATGTAAATTAATATAAACTATAGTACAAGGGAGGCCCTATATATTACCCCCTCCTTATCATGACAACCCACAAGGCAGGATAAGGAAGAGAAAAGAGGATACCTACTTCACAAGGTAAGGAGATATCCAGCTTTACAACAATGTATACCATATTCTTAGTGAATAATCTTGACCCTTACATCCAAGAACATAGATAATCATGAAATGGATATGTCACTTATAAAAAAAGGATCCTCAAAAAGGGAAGAGATCTTATCAACAAGACCCTCACCATAGAGGAGTGCTTAGGATAAAATTGTTGGAGATTTGATACCGAGCAGTTGATTGATTGTATGTTTGTCATTGATGACAACATATAATACACATCAGTAATTTTGTATGTACTTATCAGAATGATGATGTGAAGACTTGCATGGATAGATACATGTTTTTGACATGTTTATTATGTTATGTTCATACATGCAGACCTAGATATGATGTTTCAGTAAAGTTATGCAATTCTGTTATTGGCAGTTATAGTTTTGGAAGTATAACTGTTTAGGGCCGACGTATATAATGTGTTTCTTGAGTTGCACCTATCTTCAAGATATGCATGTGTATATTCATGGTTAGTTATGAGTTATCTATCTTTGGTTAAACTTTCCTATCATATTACATCAAGATCATGTTGTTTGAGTTGATTTGGTGGAGCCAACTCAGTGAAGCGTCACGTTTGTTCAGATTGACTTGCACGGACTTAATATTGTTTGCATGCTTAGTTAAGTCAACTAAGATGTTTTTGAAATGTTTCTAAGAGCCAACATGACCTTCTAATTTGGAGAAGTTACTTATAGTATTTCATTTGCGAATGCTAAGTGTGAATGATACGAAATGAGATAGAAGATGTATAGAGCAGAAGATAAGATGCGGTTCACTCATCAAGAGTCTATGTGAAGAAGAAGTGAAAGATTTTAATACAATGGAACTTATCAAGATAGTAGGTCTACTCTATAGTTCATCATCATATATAGTGCATATATATTATACAGAAGGTTGTAGCCTTCACCATCAAGCAGTGAGCTTTTGGACAATGAGTCCACCACTCCTAACATGGTTTAAATATCTTCTAGCAGGGATTACTACAAATAAGTATATTTCATTGTGGGTGCTAATTCCCACTGGGGTTTTTACCATTTGTTTTTCCTGTAATCAAACTGTGTGTTGTGTACTCTGTTATCTGATTTAGCATTTACTTTGTTGTATTCTGAAGTTAAGGAAGTAAAAGAACTAAAGTTACTGATAACTGATTCACGCCCCCCCCCTCAGTTATCCTTTGGGACTACTCTAACAATTGGTATCAGAGCCAAGTGCCTTGAGAAGAAGCCTAACAACTTAAGGTAGATCAGTTGTCTTACTTTAGAAAAGAAAGCCCTAAGTTCGATGGAGAAAATTATTTGGATTGGAAAAACAAAATGATAACACATCTACAGTGTGTTGTCTTTGAGATCTTTGAAATTTCCACACAAGAAGTTGTAATTCCATCTCTGAAAGACCTTGCAAAGGATGATGCTAATAATAGACAAAAGGAAACATTTATCAATAATACAATTGCCAAAGAAGCCCTAATCAATGCCTTATCCGACAGTGAATTTTCTGAGATCAAGAAAATTGATAGAGCATATACCATATGGAAGTATCTAGAAGATATGTTTGAAGGAGATATTCAAGCAAAGAATGCACGCAGGAAGACATGGAAAAATAAATACAACAGTCTTGAGATGTTACCTAAAGAGAACATTAGAGCCTACAATCAAAGAATAAATGAAGCAGTCTCTAGAATTAGAAATAATGGTGGAGAAATATCAGAAGAAGATATAATCAAAACAAGTTGCTAACTACTTTGACATCAGACTATGAAAACAAGATAAGTATTCTAGAGGAAACCATGCAATTCTCACAAGACTTCAAGAGAGAGACTCTAATCAGCAAAATCTCTACATTTGAGATATCAAGATTGAAAACTGAACCTAAAAGTGAAACAACTTTCAAAGCCTCAGTCCATGGTAATAAATCCTTACACATCTCTAGTCATAATGAGAAAGAATAATTTGATGAAGAAATTGAAGAAATCATTGCTATGATTGCTAGAAGAGAAAAGAAAGGAAAAGGAAAATATGAAGGAAAACTTCCATTCAAATTCTTTTCATGTAAAAAGATTGGTCACTTTGCATCTAAGTGTCCCACAAGAGTCAAGAATTTTAGATCTGATTATAAACCTAAATATAAGAAGGAATGTTATCATGCTGAAGAAGGTGTAACCGATGAAGATTCAGGTGAAAAAGATAGATTCGTTCATCAAGACAAATACAAAGGTGGTATGGTTAGATTTGGAGATAACACTCCTAAACCTATCATAGGCAGAGGTTCTATCACTTTGGATGGAAAGAACAAGACTGATGATGTTCTATATGTTGATAGATTACATCATAACTTACTAAGTGTTGGACAGCTACTTGACAAAGGCTACCATTTGGATTTCAAAGACAACAAGTGAATCATTAACAACAAGGATGGAGACATGATTACATCAGGATCTAAAACAAAAGGTAATGTTTTTCAGCTTAATTCTGATGTAAGTTTTTTTGTTGCAAAAGTGGATGATAGTTGGTTATGGCACAAGAGACTATGTCATATCAATTTTGATAATATAGTAAAGATTAGTAATGTCAAGGCAGTCAGAGACCTTCCTAGTATTGCAAGACTAGTTGACACAATATGCAGGGAATGTGTTATGGGAAAGCATGTAAGGAGTTCCTTTAGAAGCAAGTAGAACTCAGCTGAGAACAAATTGGACCTAGTGCATACAGATTTGTATGGTCCTACCCAAACAAGATCATACTATGGAGAAAGGTATTTTATTTTGTTTTTTGATGATTTTTATAGGATGATGTGGGTTGCGTTCTTAAGGGAGAAGTCTGAAGATTTTGAAAAGTTCAAAATATTCAAAGCTCAGGTTGAGAATGAATCCAGATTAAAATTAAAATGTCTAAGATCAGATAGAGGAGAAGAGTTCACCTCTGATCAGTTTTATGACTATTGTGAAGAACATGGAATTAAAAGACAATTGAGTGCACCTAGAACCCCTTAGCATAATGGGTTAGCAAAAAGGAGGAACATGATCATACTTGATATAGCGCACACTATGATGATTGAAGGAAATGTTGCACACACCTAATGGAGAGATGTAGTGAACACAACAGTCTATACTATCAACAGAACTCAATTAAGGCTAGACACAGATAATACGCCTTATGAACTTTGGTTTGGAAGTATACCTACAGTAAAATATTTTAGAATCTTTGGCAGCAAGTGTTACATTAAAAGAGATGATGGTGTTGGTAAGTTTGATGCCAGGAGTGATGAAGGTATTTTCCTTGGTTACTCTACAAAAAGAAAAGCATATAGATGTTTTAATCTAAGATTGAAAAAGATAATTGAAATTACTCATGTAAAAATTGATGAGAAGTTTATGGTTCAATAAAGATACTATGAATATGCACCTATGATTGAAGATGAGCACAGGCCTAGCAGAAAAGATCCTGTTATTGAAGAAATGTTTGATTGCATTGATGTCTCATGCAATGACCCTAAATAGAGTAGAGAAGAATCATAGATTACAGCAGAAGAAGACACACCTAAGGTTCCAAAATTCACATCTAGATAGCACTCTAAAGATGATATCATTGGAGATCAGAGCAGCAGTGTTTTGACCAGATCAAAAGAAAAAATTCTAGAAATGGATGAAGAGGTATGTTTACTCTCTTAGATTGAACCTTTAAGTGTTGGATATGCTTTTAATGATTCCGATTGGAAGAATGCATTGAAAGAAGAATTAGATCAGATAATCAAAAATGATACATGGGAATTGGTCCCTAGACTCAGTGACAAAAATGTGATTGGAACAAAGTGGGTATTCAGAAACAAGATGAATGAAGATGGTACAATAGTAAGAAGAAAAGAAAGATTGGTATGTAAAGGATATGCGCAGAGAGGAGGAATAAATTACACTAATACATTTGCCCCTATGAGAAGACTGGAAGCCATTAAGTTGTTTTTGGCATATGCAACATTCAAAGACTTTAAAGTTTATCAAATGGATGTAAAATCATCTTTCTTGAATGGTGACTTGAGTGAAGAAGTTTACATAGAACAGCCTGAAGGATTTAATCTTTCAGATAAACCAGACATGGTATGCAGATTGAAGAAAACACTCTATGGTCTTGTACAGGCCCCAAGAGCTTGGTATGAGAGACTTGATGGTTATCTTACCAAGATTGGATTAAAGAAAGGAGTAGCAGATTATAACCTATTCATAAGAGAAACACCTGATGGATAATTTTTAGTTGCCATATTTGTTGATGACATTATCTTTGGGGGTAATGACAAGCTCAGTAAAGCATTTGCAAAAGAAATGTAGAATGAATTTTAAATGAGTATGATTGGTCCTATAAAATTCTTTTTGGGACTGAATGTAAAGCAAACAGATAAAGTTATATTCATTAATCAATCTAACTATGTGAAGGAAATACCAAAGACTTTTCAGATGGATGGTTGTAAGCTAGTATGCACTCCCATGATAACTGGAAGCAAGCTTTCAAAACATGATAACTCCACAATAGTTGATAAGACATTATAAAAATCTATGATTGGTAAACTCATTTATCTAACTTAATCTAGACCTAACATATCTAATGTAGTTGGCATTGTTTTAATATTTACAGCTCAACCCAAGAAGAATCACCTAATGGTAATCAAAAGGATATTCAGATATCTAAAGGGAGCTATAGACTATGGTTTATGGTATCCTAAATTAGAGAATGTACAACTTCATGTGTATACTGATGCAGATTGGGCAGGTTGTATTGATGACAGGAAGAGCACTTCAGGAGAAGTAGTATTTCTTGGAAATAGGTTGGTTTCTTGGATAAGCAAGAAGCATAACTATATTTCTCAGTCAACAGTAGAAGTTGAATATGTTGCAACAGCACTGAATTGTTCAACAATGGTTTGGATCAAGAAGATGGTTAAAGACTTTGGTATTCAGGTTGATTATCCTATTGTTATTCACTGTGACAATACTAGCACTATAAACATGTCTAAGAATACTGTGATGCATGCAAACTCAAAACACATAGAGATCAAGTACCATTTCTTAAGAGAAAAGGTTGTAGACAAAGAAGTTAAATTGGACTATGTGAGCACCAAAGAATAGTTGGCAGATATTTTCACAAAGCCCTTATCAAAGAATACTTTTGAGTATCTCAAGAAGAAGTTGGGAGTAATTCCCTCTCCTAAGTCTGTTTAGGAGGTAGCAAGAACATCAGTCATTAAGTGACTGATGAATGGTTGACTACTCTACTTCTAGAGTAGTACCTGTGCCCAATGGATTATGGCACCCTTTTCCATTAATTTCAAAGGGGGAGTATGTACTAAGGGGGAGCATATACTCTGGGGGAGTATATACATGGAACAAAAACACAGTCAGAGGAACTGCAACAATTTAGAGAAATATTTGATGAGGATATTGAGAAGATTGTAAAATAAAGAGGACACCATGAATAGAGGATTATTTTGATATCATATGTTGCCATCAATGTCAAAGGGGCAGATTGTTGGAGATTTCAATCTGAGCAGTTGACTGATTGTATGTTTCTCATTGATGACAACATATAATACACAACAATAATTCTGTATGTACTTATTAGAATGATGATGTGAAGACTTGCATGGATAGATACATGTTTTTGACATGTTTATTATGTCATTTTCATACACGCAGACCCAGATATGATGTTTCAGTAAAGTTATGCAATTCTATTATTGGCAGTTATAGTTCTGGAAGTATAATTGTTTAGGGCCGACGTATATAACATGTTTCTTGAGTTGCGCCTATCTTCAGGATATGCATGTGTATATTCATGTTTAGTTATGAGTTAGATATCTTTGGTTAAATGTGCCTATCATATTACATCAAGATCATGTTGTTTGAGTTGATTTGGTGGAGCCGACTCAGTGAAGCATCGTGTCTGTTCAGATTGACTTGCGCAGACTTAATATTGTTTGCATGCTTAGCTAAGCCGACTAAGATGTTGTTGAAATTTTTCTAAGAGCCGACATGACCTTCTAATTTGGAGAAGATACTTATAGTAGTTCATTTGTGAATGTTAAGTGTGAATGATACAAAATGAGATAGAAGATGTACAGAGAAGAAGATAAGATAGGGTTCATTCATCAAGATTCTATGTCAAGAAGAAGTGAAATATTGTAATACACTGGAATTGATCAAGACAATAGGTCTGCACTATAGTTCATCATTAGATATAGTGCATATCTATTATACAGAAGGTTGTAGCCTTCACCATCAAGCAGTGAGCTTTTGGACAGTGAGTCCACCACCCCTAACAGGGTTATTTGTAAAATACTCCTAACAGGATATGACCCTTAACTAGGTCACTATAATTATTGCATTATAATGTACAACTCCTAACAGGGTTAAAATGTCTTCTAACAAATATTACTACAAACAAGTATAGTTCATTATGGGTGCTAATTCCCACCGGGGTTTTTACCATTTGGTTTCCTTGTAATGAAATTGTGTGTTGTGTACTGTGTTATCTGATTAAGCATTTACTTTTTTGTGTTCTAAAGTTAAGGAAGTAAAAGAACTAAAGTTATTGATAACTGATTCACCCCCCTCCCCTCTCAGTTATCCTTTGGGACTATTCTAAAAAAAATGTCACCTTCTAAAGAAAAGAGGGACCAAAGATTCAATCATCAAGCCCCATGTAATCAAGAGGAAGAGGAATCTTAGGATGAAGGCATCAAACTCTAACCCAAAGCAAGAGAAAGAGTTTATAAATAATATAATTTGGAAAATAAAGAAGAGGTGATGACCTAGGACAATCACTTGTTATATAAGAGGGTATCCATAGCAAAAAACATACATCTTTATTAGGAAATAATGTTATATTGATAAACAAATGCCACTATGATAAGGATAGTAAATCCTTAGATAGAGGAAGAAGGAAAACACCTTTCCCCCCAAGTGTGAAGGCAAGGGATATATCAAATTATATCAAGAGATTTCATAGCAAAGAAATATCTTTACTAAACAAATGTCCTAGGAAAGATATCATGAATGATTTATACGGATATAATATAGAAATAATAACCAATTATACTCAACAAAAAATATATGCTAAGAGAAAACTAGATCCTAGAAGACTGGAATAAAATACCTCTTGCCCCCCAGTGAAGAGACAAGAGGAAAAATGCAATTTAACTTGTAGAAGAACGAGGGGAATGCCCTATATCAAAATTATGAAGAAATTGTAATACTGAATGGGAATGAGATATAATTCCCAAAGCAGCTCTTTCTCTAACATATAGCTTGAAATGCACACAATCAAAAAGTAAATGTTTATTACTATAATGAAAAGGACATTTATATTTAGAGAGAGCATTTCTTAGAATAGGTTTGAAGATTTCTTTCTTGGAACTCATTAATTGGACATACACTTCCTTAGCCACATCTTGAGGAGTATCAGGGTGATCTAGAGAAGGTGTTGGAAGAAGAACATGAAGAGGAAGATGGTGGTTAAGATCCACTACCTTGATTGGAGGAGGTTGGAAACCTATAACATCCATATCTTGTTTAGGAGATGAATGAATCGGGTTTTTAATGCCTTGTTCATTGATACCTAGCCCTAAACCTTTATAGCCTTATTTATCTACCATAGTACATCCAGTAGTGTACCTATCTTGTAAAGCTTCAATAGGAGGAGATTGATTATGGTGCTCATTAGAAAATATTGTGTATGGTGGAATTATAGGATTAGAAGAATTTTCCTTGTTTTTCCCTTTATCATCATCATGGATTGGATAGGGAGGTGAAGGTAAATGAAATAATTCTCGAACATCATTATCATGGATCCTAGCTTGAGCCCCATCATAAGTGTGGGATGAACTAGGGATTGAAGGTGGAGAAATAGAAATAGGAATATTTGGAATTGTATTAGGATTGATAAGATTAGGGTTAGGGAGATTAGGAATGAAAGGAGTAGGAATATTAGGAGGTGAGATATCATCTACCCAATTCTTCACATAATCCAAAAGAGTAATAAGTTCACTATACAAATATTTTATGAAAGTTTTGAAAGTAGGAAGACTAGTATTGGTTAATCTCAAAATAGCATAAGAAAGTGAAACATGAAGATTAAAAAACATGATGAAATGGATGATACTGTCATAGACATCATAGGTACTATAAAGAGATTCTAAAAGAAGCATAATAAGAAAAATAGCCATACACCAAAAGATCTTCATAATGAATGAGATGCAAGAAGTGTTGTATTTTTATGAATATGTATATTATTTTGTATTTTAGATTAAAAGAGCATAAAAGAGAACTCATTTAATATGTATGCAAGAGCTAATGTGAGAGGCAAAGAATCTAACTCCAACAAGAAAGATTTGTCTATCACGTGTTCACCAAAATGTAAAGGAAGAAATTTTTTTATAAGTTGTTTGATTGATTAGGTATGTTAGATTAGGGGTGTTATATTTCCCTAACCTTTACATTTAATTGTAATATTTGTATATTGTGTGTATTTTTGTAATGTTATTAAGCATATAGGAGGAAGCAAGATAAGATGTTCTTCTTTTATCCCCAAATGCACAAATGAAAGATCCAAATTGATTAACCCGAAAAGGATAAATACACAAATGAATCAACCATTTGGAAATGAGAGAAAGGAAGAAGATCTTAAATTTTGTTTTATTATTAAGGAGATATGCTATATAAGATTAATTGAAAATATTGAGAGGAAGTACTAACCTTATATAATTACAGATCAAATAATGTTGTTTTCTGGGGTCTGTACACTATTTCTAGAAAATCTGAAGTATGATCTAGAATCGGAACGCAGAGACGAAAAAAACCCAGAAATATTTTTCTAATCAAACACCTTCTTATGAAAAAGGTCAACCTTGACCCAATAATCTCACCCTTGACCCAATAATCTTGACCCTGACCTGCACAAGTCTGATAGAAAAATTGGTTCGTGGATCTTGATAGTTCACTGTAAAGGGTATCCATATCTGAGTTCAAATATTCAATCCTGAACTTGTACCTAAAAGAAAAAGAGAATTGTTTGTTGGGGGGGAGGGGTTTGCCTTGGTAAAACCTTGATTTAGGAATTAACATTGAAATCAAGAAAGTATAGAATGCTAGCAAGTAGTAGACTTGAATCTAAAAATGAAGCTATGCTATTTAATCGATATGCAATTTTAATTCAAATGTAAGCAAGTATGTAACTATGAAAGCTTGGATTCAATAGAAACCATAAACCTTCATAATCGTATGCTTGGAATCCACCTTGAAGAGAATGAATGAGTGTTTGAGGATGCACAAAGGATCTTGAAGGAAGATCACCCCACCATGATGGCTAGATCTAGGGTTTGAATGATGAATCTTGCATGTTTGAACGAAATCCCTTCAAAGGCTTGAGAGCTTGAATCCTTGATCTTCAATGGATAAATTGAATGCTTGGGAGGAATAATTGAACACCTTGAAATCTTGGGAACATGTAGAACAATGGATGCTTGATCACCTCTTATCACTTAGTTGATGGTTAATTATGCTTAGAGAAAATGAGAGGAGAAAACTTCATTTTATATGAAATTAGGGTACAATCTTCTAAGGAGTTTGACATAGGAGAATTAAATTCCAATTAGACCCATTCCCCTAGAAGAGGACCTATATTAAATAAAATTTAGGATTTTCCACTTCAGAACCCAAAATAGCTGACCTGGAAGCGGGAAAAATGAATTTATGATGACCTCCGAAAACCAACAAGCTTCCAGATTTGAAAGGGGGACCCAGGTCAAGGTTGAGGTCAATCATAACCTAGTTAAAGGTTTATTTCAACCCTAACCTAGGTCAAGCTTGAGTTCAACCTTTTCCTAGGGGGTCAAAACCTCTGGAAAAAGTGCCAGGTGGGATAGAAGGTGCTTGGAGAGGCCCAATCAGGGTCCTAAACAGGTACAGAAGTAGGGGATGATGCAAAATGAGGGGACAGTATGATTTCACTCAAAAAAATCACCCAAGGAGGGCTAAACATTCTTAACATGGAAGTGCTTCCATTTTAAGATGATACATTAAGCCCCCACTTTAGCGGAAGTATAGAAATCGAACATGCTTTTGGTAAAGTTAGAAGAAAGAATTTGGTGGATTGCAATGAGGTAGGACATCACTAAGTGAAGGAAATAAGTCCTTAGACTAAGGATTCTAACTCAACATACATGCATAAAAGATATGAAAAATAAAGAGAAATCAATCATAGAAACATACATGACTACATAAGCAGGACAAAAGCAACACTATAGATAACATAGCTTCATGATCTAATCCTACTAGCATGAAAGCGAAAAAGAGAGAAAAGAGATAGTAATTACCTCACCTAATAAGATGAAAACCTTACTATGAATCACCAAGGAGGGAGAGCCCAACAGGTTCACCCATAAATTGTACTTGTAATTGTAATGCATCTTCTGATGGATTTTGAAAATATCCATAGATCCACATTCTTGTATCACTATGAATATAAAATGCGTGTCTTTTAAGGATTTAGAAACTTATGTGCATTACCTTCCAAGGATTTATTATATTGTAAAAGTGTAAAAGGGGTGCGTATCTCTTCAGGATTTAGAAAATTATGTGCGTTACCTTCCGAGGATTTAGCAAAAATAAAAGTAAAAATGTGTGTCCCTTCAGGATTTAGCAACTCATGTGTGTTACCTTCCAAGGATTTATCATGCTGCAAAATATAAATTAATGTAAACTATAGTATAAGGGAGGCCCTATATATTCCCCCCAAGGTCTGCTACTGTAGGTTGGCATCTAATATTGATTCATTTTAAAAAGTTCCAGATCAGAAACACAAACTCATTGGAATCAAAAAGGGACAAAGAAATCCTCAAGCATATTTATTTAAATGTCTATCTAAATAGTGAAAAAATAAATAAAGAAATAGTGAATAAATAGTGAATAAAGAGCCATATAGAGGTCGTGAGATTGTCCAATTTAGATATGTAAATAGTTTACCTAAAAATGGATCCCGAACAGGACAACAATTTATTTATTATGCCACTAAACTTTGAATGTTCACATCCAAATCAAATGTAAAGGGGTAAATTTCCTTTATAAACTTAGTTTACCCCAAAGTTTCTGGATGTTGGTCTTTGAAAAAGTTAGTTCCCGCTTCCAGGTCAGATGTTTCAGGTTCCGAAGTGATGATTCTGAAATTATATTTAATATAGGTCCTCTCCTAGGGGTAATAGATTTAATGAGAATTTAATTCTCCTATGTCAGCCTTGTTAGAATATTGTGCCCTAATTTCATATAAAAGGAAGTTTCCTCCTCTCATTTTCTCTAAGCATAATCAACGATCACTAAGTGATATTGAGAAATTAAGTCCTCTATTGAAGCCTAAGCATCATCAAGTGAAGATTGAAGCAAGAAATAAAGAAATATTTGAAGCAAGGATTAATCCATCATCAAGCATTCAAATATCCATTCATCAAAGAGATCCATGGGAGGCCATTGAAGGATTCAAGCTACATAGTGCCCTTTTTGGTGATCTCTCCATCCATCTTCTTCCAAGCCTCTTCATACTCAAGAACTCATTCAAGATTTGGTGTTGGAGATCAACAAGAAATTGATTGAAGACATCCTACATTATAAATTCTAGACCCATTGGAGCATACATACTTGTGGATTCAAGGATTCAAATCCACCACAAGGACTTTTACAAGCAAGGTACAGGTTCAAGATTGAAGATTTGAACTCAGATTTGGATACCCTTTTTAGCGAACTATCGAGATTCGCAAATAGATTTTTTTTCAGAGCTGTGCAGGTCAGGGTCAAGATTATTGGGTTAGTGGTGAGATTAGTGGGTCAAGGTTGAGATTTTTATCAATACGGTGTTGGATTAGAAAATGATTTATGGGTTTTGTTCGTCTCTCCATTTCCTTTCCAGATCATAATTTAGATTTTCTAGAAATAGAGTACAAACCCTAGAAAAAAACATTATTTTATCTATAATTATTTAAGGTTATTAATTCCTCTCATCCTTTTCAATTAATTTCATATATCATATCTACTTAATAATAAAACAAAATTTAAGATTTTCTTCCTTTCTCTCATTTCTAAATGGTTGATTCATCTGTGTATTGATCATTTTCAGGTTAATCAATTTGGATCTTTCATTTGTGTATTTGGGGATAAAAGAGGAACATCTTATCTTCCTTCCCCCTATATGCTTAATAAAATTTCAATACACATTCAAAACTAAACTAAATTAAATGTAAAGGTTAAGGAAATATAACACCCCTAATCTAACACACATTGATCAATTTTCTTCCTTTACATTTTAAAATGTAAAGGTAGAAAATGATGTTAATAGAATAAGAGTGTTTTGATACTCAAATCACTTATCACCTTACATTTAATGTTTAGAGTGGAGGGATAAATAAGACATTCCCCTTTATTCTCAAATGCACAAAGGAAGGATCCAAATTGATCAACCCAAAAAGGATCAATGCATAAATGAATCAATCTATTGGAAATAAGAATAAAGACGAAGATCCTAGGTTTCCCTCTTAAAATGTGTGTGAATGAATGTAAATGTGTGATAGATTTTGAATGATTAAGGATTTGAATTGAAATGAATGATAGAAAAGTACTAACCTTGAAGAATTACAGATCAAAGAATGCTATTTTCTAGGGTCTGTACTCTGTTTCTGGAAAATCTGAAGTATGATCAAAAAAGGAAACGCAGAGACGAACAAAACCCAGAAATATTTTTCCAATCCGACACTGTCCTAAGAAAAAGGTCAACCTTGACCCACAAATGTCACCCCTGACCCAATAATCTCAACCTTGAACTGTGTAGGTCCGACAGAAAATTTGAATTCAGATCCTGATAGTTTTTCAAAAAGTGTATCTAGATCTGAGTTCAAATCCGTAGTCCTGAACCTGTACCTACAAGAAAAAGAGATTTTTTGTTGGGGGGAGGGGTTTTCCTTAGTCAAACCCCAATTTAGGAATTAACCTTGAAATCAATAAAGTATAGAATGCTAGAAAGTAGTATAATTGAATCTAAGAATGAAGCTATGATATTGAATAGATATGCAATTGTAATTAAAATGTAGCAAGTATGTAAATATGAAAGTTTGGACTCAATAGAAACCATAAACCTCCATGATTGTATGCTTGGAATCCACCTTGAAGAGAATAAATGAGTGTTGAGGATGCATAAAGGATATTGAAGGAATATTACACCACCATGATGGCTAGATCTAGGGTTTGAATGATGAATCTTGAATGTTTGATCCTAATCCCTTCAAAGGCTTGAAAGCTTGAATCCTTGATCTTCAATAGAGAAATTGAATAATTGAGAGGAATAATTGAACACCTTGAATCTTGGAAACATGTAGAACAATGGATGCTTGAACTTTTTTCTTGATCACCTCTTATCACTTAGTTGATGGTTCATAATGCGTAGAGAAAATGAGAGAGAAATGGTTCCTTTTATATGAAATTAGGGCACAATATTCTAAGGAGGCCGCCATAGGATAATTAAATTCCAATTAGACCCATTCCCCTAGAAGAGGACCTATATTAAATATAATTGAGGATTTTCCACTTTGAAACCCAAAATAGCCGACCCGAAAGCGGGAAAAATGAGTTTTTGATGACCTCCGACAACTGACAAGCTTCCAAATTTGGAAGGGGGACCTAGGTCAAGGTCAAGGTTGAGCCTAACCTACATCAAGGTTGAGGTGGACCTTGACCCAAGGGGTCAGAACCCTTGGAAAAAGTGCCAGGTGGAATAAAAGGTGGCCGGAGAGGCCCAATCAGGGTCCTAAACAGGCATAGAAGAAGGAGATGATGTAGAAATGAGGAGATGGTATGATGGTGGTAAAAAAAATCCCCTGAGGAGGGATAAATTTTCTTAACATGGAATTTATTCCATTTTAAGAAGATACATTAAGCCCCCACTTTAGCAGAAGTATGGAAATGGAACATGCTTTCTATAGAGTTAGAAGAAAGACTCTGGTGGATCAAAATGAGGTAGAACATCACTAAGTCAAGGACATAAGTCCTTAGAACAAGGATTAAAACTCAACATACATGCATAAAGATATGGAAGTAAAGAGAAATCAATCATAGGAAACATACATGATTACATAAGCAAGACAAGAACAACACTATAGATAACATAGCTTCATGATCTAATTGTACTAGCATGAAAGTGAAATAGAGAGAAAAGAGAAATTGATTAGCTCACCTATTAAGATGCCCACCTTACTATGAATCACCAAGAAATGAGAGCCCAACAGGTTCACCCATAAACTATTCTTGTAATTGTAATGCATCTTCTGACGGCTTTTGAAAATATCCATAGATCCACATTTTTATATCACTATGAATATAAAATGTGTGTCTTTTCAAGATTTAGCAACTTATGTGTGTTACCTTCCAAGGATTTAGCATATTGAAAATTTAAAAGGGTGTGTATCTCTTCAAGATTTAGCAACCTATGTGGGTTACCTTCGGAGGATTTAGCAAAAATAAAATTAAAAATGTGTGTCCCTTCAGGATTTAGCAACTTATGTGTGTTACCTTTCAAGGATTTAGCAAAAATAAAAGTAAAAATGCATGTCCCTTCAGGATTTAGCAACTTATGTGCATTACCTTCCAATAATTTAGCATTCTGCAAAATGTAAACTAATGTAAACTATAGCACAAGGAAGACCCCATATATGCCCCCTCCTTATCATGACTATCCACTAGGCAGGATAAGGAAGAGAAAAGAGGATACCTACTTCACATGGTAAGGAGATATCCAGCTTAACAACAATGTATACCATATTCTTAGCAAAGAGCCTTTACCCTTACATCCAAGAACATAGATAATCATGAAATGGATATGTCACTTATGGAAAAAGGATCCTCAAAAAGGGAAGAGATCTCATCAACAAGACCCTCACCGTAGAGGAGTGCTTAGGATAAAATGTCATGTTTTAAATAAAAGAGGGACCAAATATTCAATCAACAAGTCCTCTCTAATCAAGAGGAAGTGGAATCTTAGGATGAAGGAATCAAACTCTAACGCAAAGCAAGAGCAAGAGTTTATCAAAAGCATAGTTTGAAAAATAAAGAAGAGGTGATGACCTAGGACGATCACCTCTCATATAAGAGGTCATCCATAGTAAAAAACATGCATCTTTATAAAGAAATAATATTATATGATAAACAAATGCCACTAAGCTAAGGAAAGTATATCCTTAGATAGAGGAAGGAGGAAAATACCTTGCCCCCTAGGGGTGAAAGCAAGGGATATATTATATCAAGAGATATTGTAGTAGAGAGATATCATGTGAGAAGTGAAAAAGTAACCCTTATGAGGGATATCACATGATTCAGTTTCCAAGGTGAGAGATTTATCAACCATGGAAACCCAATGTCAAACAACAAACTAGGTTATAATCAGAGACATAGATCCTTAATGCAAACAAAATTTTTCATGTATGTCAGATATCACATAATAGATAGATACTACTTAACCAAGGGAAAATTGAATCTTGGAAAGACAGAAAAGAAGGAGATGGCATCCTTTCCCCCCAAGTGTAGGAACAAGCATGAAAGGGGACCTATTATATTTCTCACAATACTATGCAAGACAATGAGCCCCCAAAGATTAGGCTAACATTGTTTACATAATATGGAGTTCCATAATAGGAACATAAATGTTATTTAGAGAAAATAGGATTAAAATATAACTCATTGCCACATGATATATAAATAATTTTACTATCAATGAGCTTCCTAATCTTATAATGTAAATCTTGACATTCATTAGAGTGACCATGAAATCTATGATAGAAACAAAAAGAAAGAATCTTCAAGTATAGACTATGTTTCTTTTTGCGTTTAGGTCTAGTAATCATCTTAACACAAAGGAGTTTAGGAAGAACAACCTCTTGGTCAAATTCCTTCATAGGGTCATCATATTTTAAAATGTTATTTGATATGTTGGTAACATTGATGTGTTGTTGAGGATTAAATCCCAATCCATAAGAATGCTCATGCCCCCTATTCTGTAAGGGAATTTGAATTCCTTGTTTATTCTTACCACATCCTTGACCATGGAATCCTTCTTTAACTAGTAAATGATAACCATGACCATAACAAGAAGCCATATCAAAAGGAGTCAATCAAAATTTAGTAGTCACTATGTCATCATTAGTATGTTCGATAGATTCATAAGAAGGAGAAACAAAATACATTCTAGGAGAAGATGAGGTAGGATCTTGATTCTCCATAGGATCATACCTAAGAGGGAGAGAATTAAGAGAATTCGTATCATTTTCTGCTAATGCCTCATTACTAGAAGGAAACCCAATTAGAGGTAATGTGTTAATAATGTTATCTTCTTTCTCTAAAATGTCTAGATAAGGGGAGTGTGTTTTAGAAAAAGAGTCATCATCATGTATGAATATGTCATTGTTAGTGAACACATTTGTCTTCCAAGAAAACATTTACAAATTAACCCTAAAATTCCTAGATAAGAAGACTCAATCAGCACTAATAGTTGGGTCTCTTCACAATTTGACAGCATAAGTGCCCTCTAAATTATTTTGGGTATAGCTCCCTGTACAATATTTGCAATGAATTTGTTTAAACTATGGACTATATTTCTTTTAACCTGAAAGAAAGAAAGGTAAACAAACATCTATCCATAAACACAACATAGATGTGAAGCAACTAAACAAACTAAAATAGAAAATAAATGGTACAAACACCATTTATCTAACTTTTACATTACAAAGATCACAGAAAGAAAATGACGCATCAATTCTTCCAAATACATGAATAAATTTGGTTCAAAGTCCAAATGATAAACACATTAATAATTGAGTGAAACAAAATGACTTTTTAGAGAGAATAAAATTAATTCACAGATTAATATCAATAAGAAAGCCAACATGTAGACTCAAAGAACTAATAGACAAAAAATTTCTTCCTCTAAATTTATAAAAAAAGACACTATAGATCCTTTGTTTTTGCATTCACAAATCACAAAAAAAAGATCATCCCTTTCTCCCTGCCACTACCAACAAAAAAAACAAACTCCCTCATGCAGCTCTAGGTCTCCAGGGTAAGGAAAAATTTGGAACCCTTTCTTGGTCGAGCCTTTCACAATTAATAGGAATGGATGGATGACATTCAGTTTTCATAACTGAATCTTGGGATCCCATGGATTTTATTTTATTATTATGCATTTTACAAATTAGTGCCCACTAAAACATTATAACTATGACCTTTTACCGAATATCTCAATGCTCACACTTTACTATATCTACCTTAGATAGGTATATAGAATTAAATGGAAAATGTCAACAAATGAACACTCCACATCACCACTTCATTTGGTGACCGCACATCATATTTGGCTCCGTCATGTATACCTTTATTTGATGACATTTCCTTTCCATTGGAGAAACCATTTGTGGTATACTTTCAGCTTTGCAGTGGCAAGCTATCCTAAGAATTGCATAAAAATTAGGTCAATCTCATACACCATAAACATGTGGTGTTTTGATGACAAAAAGGGGGCAGCATTATGAGCTTTTCAAACTCCATTAAATATGCCAAAAGTGAAGAAGGATCTTGGTGGTTTCAATTGATAAAAAATGTTGTGCTTATCCTTTCCCCATCAACTCATGCATCACTGGATGTTGTTCCTTCTGACAGATAGAGACACATGTCCGGCCTCCATTCTAATTGAGGTGTGATCATGGCTTAGGCCTGGTGATGAGGCACTTTGAAGCTGCATCATTCTTGCATCCACATTTGTTAGATAGTTCATATGCGATGTGTCTTCACATTTAAATCATTCATTTCTTCATGTGTTGACATTTGGTCAAACGGTTCATAGCTATTCACCATCTTCAACCCAAATACAAAGTGTGCTCGAGCTAGCTGTAACTAATTGCTTGGTGTCATGGGAGGCACTCATCATGCTTCAGGAACTTGTTAGTAGATGTTCACGTTTGACTTTCAAAGGACAGATTGAGCTTGAGACCATCGTGCAGGCATGACTTCAAAAAAAACCGCATGTCTTCATTAGCCCATCCATGTCAATAAATTTTCTCACCATTACTTATCTCATGCATGTTTACATAAGGTGCTCAACATTCATAGGCACTTGGAGTTGTAACAGAAGTTCAAAACTTCCACATCTGAGCCTCTTCTTGACCTTAGGCATTGCATGCATACTTACTTCTACCAATATTTTTGAAGATTTGGGAATTAACATTGATCTATATGACCAATTGTTGCACGACCATGGCAAGTGTTCTTCATCTATGTTTGGAGTCTTGGACCATCTTCCGACATGTGCTTGACATTTTTTTCTCTTCTTTGTTATCACTTGTCACCTTAGGCTCTTCTAGATTGCAGAGGCTTTCTCATGACTTTACCAAGGGTTGACTATATTCATTTGAGGGATGTGTCATCTTCAACGCGACATGGGGAAGTGAAAATCTATTATGGAAATTACATTCATAATGTCAATGTTCCTTACTACAAGACAACACGATGTATGTTTCCAACAACCTTGAATCAACTCATTTGTAGTCAATATCAGTGTCTCTATGGAGTCATATCCTTTTCATTTTATTATCCATTCCATGTAATAGTCAGCCTTTATAATGTCACATTCAAAAAATATTTACCATTAGAGTAGGGTAGTGATTTATACTGATGAGTGTATTCCATAAGTGATCAACACTTATGGATTATGTCACACATTTGTCCCAGTTTTGGTTTATTATTTAAAATCATCTCTATCATAAGTAATCAAATAGAGCACTTCACATAAATATTTACTTTATCTTTTACACAGGCATCTATTCGGCCACACTAAAGTAGTCAGCTGTAAAGCTTGAACTCTAACTATTTATACCTGACTAGGTTGCTTTGAACTGAGATATGAATTTGAACTAATGATTTGAGTAGAGACATTTACATTTGAACTACCCCATAACTATATAAACTAGTTTAAGTCATACTGCCTTCAAATAACCACTCTGATCTGACTTAAAATTGGCATGCACCAAATGTACCAGATCAAAATATTGAACACGCACCTCGGGCTACCTAGAACTATTTGGAACTATTGACATGCTTGTTGAACCTGTTGAACTACTTGAATTTTTTTTCATCCAATACAATGTGATTTTGAATCCTTTGAACCACTTTGAACTTTATTTGAAACAAACTGGAACCTGCGCTTGAACTTAAACCTTTTGATTCATTGATTCAAGAGTTCGTCTTAACATTATCTTTACAAAACATGACTTTGCAAGAGCATTTACAAAATAAATCAGTGGGAAACTGAGGAGAAAAAGCAGACCACTTCTAGGAAGACTCAATTTTGAAGATTTGAAAATTGGGGTGCAGAAAGAATGCCAACAACTAGCTCTGACTGGGGAGTATGTTATGCAAAGCACATAAAGAATCCAGCAAATCTAGTAAAAAGACTAGTGTCTTGTCCATTGGGAAACAAAGTCAAAGCATATGGAAAGATAGAGGAAAAATACTTGCAGAGAGGGCAGGGGTAGGGAAGAACGAGGCAACTACCAAAACAAAACTAAAAGCAGAACCAGCAGTGAACAGAAGCAAGGAAAGAAAAACAAACCACTAAAAATACCTAAACTAAACACAAACCAGCAACAAACAAAAGCAAGGAAAGAAAACTACCCCTAGGCGCAACAAAATTTTATATACAAAGGATAGGGCAAGTAGCCCATACCTTAAGCAATGCACCTAGTTGCTCATGGAAAGCCATTAACTAGTTCAGAGAAATATATGTTGGTGCACAAGAGTGGTTGATATGTGGGATGTACAACCATTATTAGATATCTTGTGATGATTGCAGAGAGAGATTCAAAAACTATGTTCTTCAAGAACTCTTCCTCTTTGAGAATACCAATCAAGCCTCTTATTAGAGAAAGATTCTGAGGTTCCCTTGTAAGAGTGTTTATATCAAAATCTAAAATCATATTTTTTGGGAGCTTGTCTTGTACTTGCACATCACCAACTTCATCCTTAGAATAGAATGCCTCCGAATCAGGGGGACCATTAACCAGTCCATCTTCATAGTCAAATGAGAAAACCTCCAATTCCACTTGCACTTACTGCAACATGATAGGGATGAAAGGTTGTACCATAGTTTGCAATTCTTCCTCATGAAGATTCATGGATGTTTTAACCTGTGGAGACTCTTTACCATCAGTGCATGTTGACAAAACTGAAGATTGCATAATCTGACTAGCCACATCTTTCAAAAGGTTTCCTTGTTTCATTAATACTTCAGATCACAGGCATCCTTCTAGCTGAGATATATAATCAAATGAAAAAGATTTAGAGAGAGGAATGCCATACACTTCTTCACCATTCATCAGTTTTTCATTCTTGCTGACACGCCACATCACGCTAATCAGAATCAAAAACTGGGAAGACATTAGCAACTTCAAAAGTAAAGAACTCATGTTCTTGAAAAAGAAAGGCCATTGATAACTCTTCATTTGACTCATATGCAGCGAGTCCTTCCCTTACAACTGGTGCAGTCAGGCTAGTTATTAGCTCATCTAATTGAGTAACACGTTCCTCATCATTTTCAATACATGGACAACAGAATTCTATCATCCTTAAAGAATTATCTAGAAGATCTACTACTGCATTCACCTCAAAATGAAAAGATTCTAGAATAGGGCCTTCTCCCACATACACATATAAAGAATCATTATTTTCACCATCTTCAATAACATTAAAATATTCATATTTTGGCAGGGCATTATCAGAGAGCATTTTGACAGAATCTTCAATAAAAAGTTGATTATCACAATCGTCAAATATGAAACTTTCTACATGGGAAGAAAAATAAATTTTGGACATCATTTCATCATTCTTACTTACCAATTCTCTGGTGTTGTCAAGGCATTTCCCATCCTTAAAAACTAGATTCGTAGGGGGCTAAAGTAATTTAGGTTGAGCTTCTTACTCATTCATGACAAGGTGATTAAAATAAATAGATGAAATAGAGATGACTGGAACCTCATCATCATCCACCTTCAACTCTTCGTTTAGCTGCGATACCCTTTTCTGATATACTTGTAGCAGTTTATTCTTCTCTTCTAACTCTTTCAACTTGTGGAATCTCACACAAAGGCTTCTCCACAATAGAGGAGATGTGCGATCATCTTCCATACTTGTATTATTCCTGACAGCTCGGGAGATTCTTTCTTTGAAGCCGTCCATGAACTCATGCTATAATTTATCATCCATTTGATGAAGTTCCATGAGAGAGGTATTTGGCCTTGGATTTCTCATGGCTTTCATATTCGGCATGGTCTTTATACAGAGTTTCCAATCTCTAGCATCCGGAGATAACCATAAAATTGAGGAAACAATTATTAGATACTAATCTTCGTTCTTGGTCACAAGTAGAGTCACCAAAAATATTTTAGTGAATAGATTTGTCTTCCAAGAAAATAGTTACAAATTAACCCTAAAATGCCCAAACAAGAAGACTCAATCAGCACTAACAGTTGGGTCACTTTGTGATTGGACAGCGTAAGTGCCCTCTAAATTATTTTGGGTACAACTCCCCATACAAGATTTACAATGAATTCATTTAAACTACAAACTGTATTTCTTTTAACCTGAAAGCAATAAAGGTAAACCAACATCTATCTATAAACATAGAATAGATGTGAAGGAACTAAACAAATAAAAATAGAAAATAAATGGTACAAAGACAATTTATCTGACCTTTACATTACAAAGAGCACAGAAAGAAAATGACATATCAATTCTTCCAAATACATGAATAACTTTGGTTCAAAGTCCAAATGATAAACACATTAATAATTGAGTGAAACTAAATAACTTTCAGAGAGAATCAAATTAATTTATAGATTAATATCAATAAGAAAGCCAACATCTGGACTCAAAGATCTAATACACAAAAAATTTCTTCCTCTAAATTTATAAAAAAAGACACCATAGATCCTCTGTTTCTGCATTCACAAATCACAAAAAAAATATCATCCCTTTCTCCCTGCCACTACCAACAAAAAAAATAAAATTCCCTCATGTATCTCTTGGTCTCCAGAGTAAGACAAAATCCAGAACCCTTTCTTGGTCGAGCCTTTCACAATTAATAGGCATGGATGAACGACATTCAGTTTTCATAACTAAATCTTGGGATCCCATGGCTTTTATTTTATTATTATGCATTTTACAAATTAGTGCCCACTAAAACATTACAACTATGACCGTTTATCGAATATATCAATGCTCACACTTTACTATATCTACCTTAGATAGGTATATAGAATTAAATGGAAAATGTCAACAAATGAACACTCCACATCACCACTTCATTTGGTGACTGTGCATAATATTTGGCTCCGTCATTTATACCTTTATTTGATGACATTTCCTTTCCATTGGAGGAACCATTCACGCTGTTCTTTCAGCTTTGCAGTGGCAAGCAATCCCAAGAATTACATAAAAATCAGGTCAATCTCATACACCATAAACTTGTGGCATTTTGATGACATAAATGGGGCAGCATTATGAGCTTTTCAAACTCCATTAAATATGCCAAAAGTGAAGAAGGATCTCAGTGGTTTCAATTGCTAACAAATATTGTGCTTATCCTTTCCCCATCAACTCGTAAATCACTGGATGTTTTTCCTTCTGATAGACAGAGACAGATGTCCGGCCTCCATTCTAATTGAGGTGTGATTGTGGCTTAGGCTCGATGATGAGGCACTTTGAAGCTACATCATTCATGCATCCACATTTTTTAGACAATTCATGCTTCAAGAACTTGTTATTAGTGTATGCAATGAAACCTAACCTGTTGGGAGCACGCTTAGACATGCAAACATTAGAGATAAACATTAAATAAAAACATTTATGCATATCTAAAGCATACTACTAAAAATAAGAAGACTTTCATTACAACCTCCGATGAGCTGAACAAGGGCACCCAAAGCTTTGTTGATTTGCTCTTAGAGAGGTTTGTGCGTGTGCTCTCCCAACACAATATTATAATCCCACTATTGATTGATTGAATGCAAACTAAAATGCAAGCTAATGAAACAATGAAAAGCTCAAGAACAAGTATGAGGAACTTGTCTCAAGCCATTCATTAAATGTATGAGAATGAAAATGCAAACTATACTAATGTGCTATGCAAGATCAAATGAAACCAAAACTAGATTCATTCACCATTATGCCTAAGATGTGATTTCTAGATTTGCAAATGAACTAAAAGCATGAAAATAAGAACATGAACTAAGGATTCTAAAGCTATTTTAACATGATAACAATGCATAAAAGAGGGATGGTTTGCTCTTGGCAAGAGCCTCTATTTATAGAGTTTTGGAGGGAAGGGAAGGATTTGGACGAGGTGCATCATATGTGGCATCCACATAGATGCCACATAGAGGACACAAGGGCAAGAGGACAAGCCATGAAAAAGTCAACACAAGCCTTTAAGGTTTGAGTGGCTCAAGGTTTGCTCACACATGTGTGAGAAAC
>MU223550.1:1137715-1148324 GCA_018584345.1 Thuja plicata | reverse complement strand
AGTTGCTCACACATGTGGGAGCATTCCATTAGTGCTAAAAGGAGTAGGAATCACACTTTAAGTGTGATTAGTGTGTGTTTAAGTGAGGAAGTAGGTTTATTAAGAGGAATAGGTAGGGTAGGGTAGGGTAGGAATAGAGTAGGTTTCTAGGTAGGATTAATAGGTCTTTAGGTAGGATTAATAGGTCTTATTAAATTTAATCTTGGTTTAGAAGAATATTAGAAATGTGGGGAAATAAATAAATTTAAAATTTATTTAAAAGGGGATTTATGGAGGGTAATGTATTAAATAAGATTTAATACATTAAAAGGGATAGTATTTAAATTAAACTTAAATACTAAGGAAAGTGAATCGTTTTTAATTAAATAAATTTAATTAAACAGATAGAAGAATATAACAAATATAATTAATTAAAATTAATTATAATGTTATGGGAATATTAATTAAATTAATATAAGGACAATTTTGGACGTCTACAAGTAGATGTTCGCATTTGACTTTCAGAGGAGAGATTGAGTTCGGGACCATCAAGCAGGCACGGCTTCTACAAAAACCGCATGTCTTCATTAGCCCATCCATGTCAATAACTTTTCTCACCATTACTTATCTCATGCATGTTTACATAAGGTGCTCAACATTCATAGGCACTCGGTGTTGTAACAACAGTTCAAAACTTCCACATCTGAGCCTCTTCTTGACCACCAACATTACATGAATACTTACTTCTACCCACATTTTGAAGATTTGGGAATTGACATCGATCTATATGACCAATTGTTGCGCGGCCATGGCAAGTATTATTCATCTATTTTTGGAGTCTTGGATCGGCTTCTGGCATGTGCTTGACATTTTGTGCTCTTCTTTATTATCACTTGTTGCCTTAGGCTCTTCTAGATTGCAAAGTCTTGCTCATGACTTTACTGAGGGATGACTATATTTGTTTGAGGGATGTGCCATCTTCAATGCAACATGGGCAAGTGAAACTCTATTATGGAAATTACATTCATAATGTCAATGTTCCTTTGTACAGGACAACACTATGTATGTTTCCAATGACCTTGAAACAACTCATTTTCATTCGATATTGGTGTCTCCATGGGATCATATCCTCTACATTTTATTATCCATTCCATGTAATGGTTGACCTTTATAATGTCACATTCAAAAAATATCTACCATTGGATTAGGGTAGTGATTTTTACTAATGAGTGTATTCCATAAGGGATTGGCATTTATGGATTATGTCACACTTTTGTCCCAGTTTTGGTTTATTATTTAAAATCATCTCTATCATAAGGAATCAAATAGAGCACTTCACATAAACATTTACTTTATCTTTTACACAAGCATCTATTCAGCCACACTAAAGTAGTCAACTGTAATGCTTGAACTCCAACTATTTATAGCCCACTAGGTTGCTTTGAATTGAGATATGAATTTGAACTAATGATTTGAGTAGAGACATTTGCATTTGAACTACCCCATAACTGTATAAACCAGTTTAGGTCATACTTCCTTCAAATAAACACTCTGAACCAACTTAAAATCAGCATGCACCAAATGTACCAGATCAAAATATTGAACACGTGCCTCAGGCTACCTAGAATTTTTTGGAACTATTGACATGTTTTTTGAACCTATTGAACTACTTGAATTTTTTTCATCTGGTACAATGTGATTATAAATCCTTTGAACCACTTTGAACTTTATTTGAAACAAACTAGAACCTGTGCTTGAACTTAAACCTTTTGATTCACTGATTCAAGAGTTCATCTGAACATTATCTTTACAAAACATGACTTTGCAAGAGAATTTACAAAATAAATTAGTGGGAAACTAAGGAGAAAAAGGAGACCACTCCTAGGAAGACTCAATTTTTAAGATTTGAAAATTGGGGTGCAGAAAGCATGCCAATAGTCATCTAAATCACCCTCTTGTATCAAAGCATCTTCACAAGAAGGGAATAAATCAATGTCTTTATCCAAGGGTTCATCACAAAAAGTAGAATCACCCATAATGGATTCATGAGGAAGAGAGTAATCAACATCCAAATCCAAAGGTTCATCCCAAATAGGAGGATTATCCTCCCTATCAATAAAGCATATTGTAGGAGCGCCTAAAGCTTGACCCCTAAAGGAGGAAGAATTATATTCTAAAGTAGGCTCATAGAAAAGACATATATTAGGAGAAGAAGTAACATCTAACCTTAACTCACTTCTATGGTAAAGGTCAATTGAAGAGATTGTAGAGGAGGATTAAATAGGAATAGGATCAATGGAGATCTTATTCGAACAAATTTCATCCTCACTCCCATGTACCTCATTAGGGGATCTATCATCTTTAGCAACAAAAGCCTCATCAAAGTATTCAAAACAAAAATCATATATGTTGAACACAATTAAAAATGTAAATGTTTTTTGTATTTTTAAAGAAATTTTGTGATTTTTATGAATTTTGAAATATAAATGCAAGAGCATAAAAGAAAACCTACTTCTATATGCATGCAAGATCTAATATGAAATGCAAATCTAACACCAAAAAGAAAGAGTTGTCTATCGCGGGTTCACCAAAATGTAAAGAATAAAGTGAGATTAGTGGAATAATAAATAAATTGATGTCCTATTATGGATCCACTTTAAGATTCAAATTGTAAGGGATTTGGATGTTAATATATTTAATTGATATTAAGGGAAAGGTTAATATATTATGCCAAACCAAGTTTACAAGGGATAACTAAGTTTACGGATGTCGGTCTTTACAGATCCGTGTAAACTAAGTTATCCCTTTACATTACAAACTTAGTTTTAAGGGGTCCTTGAATATATTATGCTAATTTGGACAGGTTATCCAAGATGTAAACTTAGTTATCTTATGTTAAGGGAAAGGTTAATATATTTAATTTAATTTAGTAGTTTAATTTAGATGTAAACTTAGTTATCTTCTAAGGATGTTGACATAGGAGAATTAAATTCTAATTAGACCCATGCCCCTAGAAGAGGACCTATATTAAATACAATTTAGGATTTTCCACTTCGGAACCCAAAACAGTCGACCCAGAGGTGGGAAAAATGAATTTATGATGACCTCCGGAAGCTGACAAGCTTCCAAATTTGAAAGGGGGACCCAGGTCAAGGTCGAGGTCGACCCTGACCTAGGTCAAGGTTGAGTTCAACCCTAACCTAGGTCAAGGTTGAGGTTGACCTTGACCCAAGGGGTCAGAACCCTTGGAAAAAGTGCCAGGTGGGATAGAAGGTTGCCGGAGAGGCCCAATCAGGGTCCTAAATAGGCACAGAAGTAGGAGATGATGTAGAAAGGATGGGACAATATGATGGTGGTAAAAAAAATCCCCTAAGGAGGGATAAACATTCTCATCATGGAAGTGCTTCAATTTTAAGATGACACATTAAACCCCCACTTTAGCAGAAATATGAAAATTGAACATGCTTTTGGTAAAGTTAGAAGAAAGACTCCGGTGCATCACAATGAGGTAGAACATCACTAACTCAAGGACATGAATCCTTAGACCAAATATTCTAACTCAACATACATCAATAAAAGATATAAAAAATAAAGAGCAATCAATCATAGAAACATACATGACTACATAAGCAGGACAAGAGCAACACTATAGATAAAACAACTTCATGATCTAATCCTACTAGAAATTTAGCAATTTTGGTGAACCTTGTAATGCAATTTAGGTCATAAAATGTAAGATATAAAATTGGTGTTGAACATGGGGTCTTCTAGATGATAGGAATTGCACTTGAAAAGAGACCCTATGTCCAATTTTAGTCTAATACACTTAATTATTATGATAAAGAATTGAGAATACTTATAAAGAAATAAGGAATAAAATTGCTACCTCATATCATAGAATATCTTAAGAATGTTTTTTTCTGAGGTCTGTACTCTATTTATGGAAAATCTAAAGTATGATCCAGAACTGGAACACAGAGATGAACAAAACCCAAAAATATTTTTTTGTTCCAACACTGTCTTATGAAAAAGGTTGACCATGACCCACTAATCTCACCACTGACCCAATAATCTTGACCCTGACTTGTGCTACCTCGATAGAAAATCTATTTTTGGATCCTAATAGTTCACTGAAAAGGATATCCAAATCTGGTCTCTGATCTGTTGTCCTGTACTTGTAACTCCTGAAAACAACACCTGCAATTATCTAAAAAGAGGTTTTTGGGTGGCTATATAGGGTTTTGCCTTAGTAAAACCCTAGTTTTGGTGATCTCCTCCTCCACAAATAGCCAAATATAGAATGTATGTATGTGTGTGGTTTCTCTTTAAGAAGAGTCTTTGAACATGTAATATCAAGATCTAATCTTCTAAATTAATAATCCTAACATAACATGGAAATGACAAAGCAATGCATAGATTTGAATATGATAAAGAAAGCATACCAAGCCCAAAAGGATAAAGTACTCCTACCAATTTACAATCCATAATTGATACCCCATGATAATGTCCTTTTGAATGCTTGAATGTTAAGAGTGGTAGATCTAATGGAAAAGAGCACCTTCTTACTTCAATGAATATCTACAACAACTTGTCCATAAAAATGCTTGAATGTATGAACATGTCCTCATAGATTTGTCCTTCTATTTCATCCTCCTTCTTATTTTCATCATCATTACATCATGTCATCTCTCAATTTCATTTCATGACCAAATGAAGGCAAAAGAAATTTTTTATATAGAGATCACAATATAAGCCTCCTAGAGAAATGCGAGGGACCCAAATTCAAATTTCACCTTGAATTATGGTTCAATCAAAATCACAAAAAAAGGAGGGAATAAATTAAATTAGATATCAGAGAAAAAAATTTCGCATGCAAACCTGGGGACCTAATTTAAGTTTAGAATGACGATAAGCTCCAGAATTGAAAGCGGGGACCAATACCTATAAGAATTCTATGTCGACCTCACCCTTGACCTAGGTCAAGGTCAAAATTCCCCCTAACCTAGGTCAAGCTCAACCTTGACCCTAACCTAGGTGAGAGTTGATTTTGACCCTAACTTGAGGTTCTTGCGAGGTTACCTATTGGTGTCTGTGAGATTCCCAGGCCAGTTGGGGACCTATGAAGGTGATGGAACATTCTAGAATGCTAGGAAGAAGGCCTAGAGGCCTAGATAGAGTATAATGAGGTATAGGAGGTCCCACATATAGGTCATTCCTATAAAATAGAGTCATAGAGAGGGAAACCAAGGAGAATCCATAAGATCCTAACCCTAATTTCACCTAATCATGAAGAATCAACAAAAATGCATCCTAAATGAAAATCTAATATGCAAGCGCACTAAATGAAGGTTCTAAACATACCAAAATGGAAGTGCTTCCATTTTAAGATGATAAATTTATCCCCTACTTTAGCTTAGATATGACATTATGTGAGTATGCAAGCTAAAGTAAGAAAACATCACAAAGTAAAAAAGATATAGCCAAGTCCTCAATGTAAAGATCCTGCAAGAAACCATTATTATCTGCAACCTGCAACACAAGGTTAATGAAAGATCCATAGAGAACCTAAGTCTTACTACAATGAATTTGAGAATTGTATAAAGCCCCTTATGCCCCCCCATGTTTCAGCTTACTGCTTCTTGGAAGGTGAAACAGGGTGATAAGGTAAATTCTATACACTGAATATGTAGTTTATTGAAAATTCTTTTCCTAAATTAGTTAGAAAGCTCTAAAACCTTCCTAAACTGACTCAAGAGGTTGGGTATTTGAATCATGATTCCAATTCTTCTGATAGCACTAAAAATGTAGCCACCAAATTCAAGTTATGATGAAGAGAGTGAATGTCTATGTAAATGTATGTATAAGGAAATCCAAATTTTGACCTAGGTAAATTCAAATGAAACCCTAATAAATAACTAATTTGAAGCTATAAATAAGAGAAATAGATACTTACCTTCTCATTCTTACCATTTTCAAAAGTTCAAAAAAGAGACAATATGCCGAAGAGAGGTGAATTTTGACCGAGCCATATGGAGGTCCTAAGAGAGTGCCTAGCCAATGGACAGCCACTACCTAAGGTAAGTTTCCTGTTTCAATATTTGAGATTGAAAAATTCATGTTTTTATAGGAAAGGTCAACCCTAACCCAGAAAGGTTGACCCTGACCCAGTTATGTCAACCTTGACCTTCTGAGGTTGACCCTAACTGGGAGGTTCTGTCCTTTTGGGGTGAATGTCGACCCTGACCCACAAAGGTCAACCTTGACCCAAAAAGGTTGACCTTGACCCAGAAATGGAAACCCTGACTTAAAAAGGTCAACCTTGACTAGGTCAAGTGGGTACAATATTTTCTTGATAATAGAGTACTGATATGATACTCTTCTTGTGCTTACAAGACCCTGTCTGTCTTCGAGAGCATCCCTTCGTAGGGTTACTGTTGACTGTCAAAGAGAGTATGTCTGAGCTACAACCAGATGAGATTTAGCTTTTGAGAGATGTGGGATTATACTAGGTATAATTCCTACCATAGATGAGGTTCCATCGGTCCATGATTTCTTCCATGGTAGAGAGGTGGGATGAGGATACTTGTTCCTTCCATCTTCCATCAGGGGAGATCATGATCACGCTGGAGGATGTGTACAAGATTCTATAGCTTCCAATCTGAGGTGAGCCAGTCAGACTGAGAGGACCATGGGCTCCATCAGAGGTATTGGGAGATGGAGAGTAATTTTTGGGATAGTTACCACAAATGAGGACCAGATCAAATTAGATCTCCTTATCATCCATACTATCAGGTCTGACACCTTTGGTATGAAAAGTGATGCTATGTATACTTTCATTGGTTGTGATACCCAACATGAAGGGTACAAATTTCTTAGCACCATTTACCAAACTCATGCACAGGATGGAGGGTGATAGAGTTGTTTTCTCATGGGGGTGCAACATGTTAGCCCATCTTTACCATGAGTTGAATCAGCTAGTGAGATATCAGTGGGAGAGTCTTACAGTATGCACCTTGTTACAGGTTTGGATGTTTGAGCACTACACATGTACACAACCATAGGGTGTTCCAATGATGATAGATGTGAGGACACTGAGATACTTTGCATATCCACTAGCAAATGTCTGGAAGTATGGGGATATCCTCTTTTGGAGAGTATGCCTTAACCGTGTACTAGGCATAGATGTGATATGGGGACCTTATTGTCAAATGATAGAGGGGCCAGAAACCCAACATCAGTTTAGATATTCACAATGGCACAAACTGCTAGAGGGTCCAACTAATCATGTTGTGATACCATATTACTATGATAGAGTGATGAGATAGTTTGGTTTGATATAGGGACTCCCCCAGATGGTTCCTCGGTATGCATACCTGACAAGGTACTGTCAGAGACCCAGTGCCATATGCCACCCTAGAGTAGCAGACATTGTAGACAGTGAGACAGATGAGATCAAGGATATAGAGGTAGCCCTTGAGACATCCTATGGAGGTGCTAGTAGAGATTATATCAGATATTGGAGTTTACAGGGGACCCATCCTATCTTCCCTGATGACTACCCTATGGGTGATCCAGGTCTTTCAGAGAGGATGCACCAGGGTGGTGATGTATAAGAGGAGGAGTAGGAGGATCATGAGGAGGATCCTATTCCCAAGGGAGATCCCATGGAGGAGAGAGCAGAGGAGAGAGTAGAGGAGAGAGTAGAGGAGAGAGAAGATGAGAGGGTAGAGGAAACACCCCTTGCCGCAATACATGTACTAGTGAACATGTAGTCTATATTTCACCCTTGAGATCCCAATGACCTCCTCGAGCACATGTAGAGACACCACCACCTAGACCCAGGAACATTGAGAGAGGAGAGAGTAGCCTCTTCATGACCCCACCATCTAGATCCTTTGGTGATACTCAGGAGGGAGATCTAGGTATGACAAATGTAATTAAATAAGTATACGAAATAGGAATCGCTAAATTGGACAATATTAGGACATAAATTGATTAACCTAGGAATTAACCTTGAAATCAATAAAGTATAGAATGCTAGCAAGTAGTAGAATTGAATCTAAGAATGAATCTATGATATTGAATAGGTTTGCCAATGTAATGCAAATGTAAGCAAGTATGGAAATATGAAAGCTTGGACTCAATAGAAAAAATAGAACTCCATGATTGTAGTCTTGGAATCCACCTTGAAGAGAATGAGTAATTCTTGAGGAAGCACAAAGGATCTTGAAGGAAGATAACACCACCATGATGGCTAGATCTAGGGGTTGAATGATGAATCTTAAATGTTTGAGCCTAATCCCTTCAAAGGATTGAAAGCTTGAATCCTTGATCTTCAATGGAGGACTTGAATGCTTGAGAGGAAGACATGAACACCTTGAAAGCTTGAGAACATGTAGAACAATGGATGCTTGAACCTTTTTCTTCTTAACAAAATTTTGGTTAGAGATATTTGCACTTAGAAGACTTCTTAGAGAAAATGAGAGAGAAAGACTTCCTTTTATATGAAATTAGGGTACAATATTCTAGCAAAGCCAACATAGGAGAATTAAATGTATCTAATATTGATTTATTTTAGTATAAAAAGTTAATATTTTAATCTAAATAAAGAAACTCTTGTTGGAGATTTGATTCTGAGCAGTTGATTGATTGTATGTTTGTTAATGATGACAACATATAATACACATCAGTAATTCTGTATTTACTTATTAGAATGATGATGTGAAGACTTGCATGGATAGATACATGTTTTTGACATGTTTATTATGTTATGTTCATACACACAGACCCAGATATGATGTTTCAGTAAAGTTATGCAATTTTGTTATTGGCAGTTACAGTTCTGGAAGTATAACTGTTTAGGGCCGATGTATATAACACATTTCTTGAGTTGCGCCTATCTTCAGGATATGCATGTGTATATTCATGGTTAGTTATGAGTTATATATCTTTGGTTAAATGCACCTATCATTTTACATCAAGATTATGTTGTTTGAGTTGATTTGGTGGAGCTGACTCAGTGAAGCATCGTGTCTGTTCAGATTGACTTGCGCGGACTTAATATTGTTTGCGTGCTTAGTTAAGCTGACTAAGATGTTTTTTAAATGTTTCTAAGAGCTGACATGACCTTCTAATTTGGAGAAGATACTTATAGTAGTTCATTTGTGAATGCTAAGTGTGAATGATACAAAATGAGATAGAAGATGTATAGAGAAGAAGATAAGATGTGGTTCATTCATCAAGAGTCTATGTGAAGAAAAAGTGAAAGATTGTAATACACTGGAACTGATCAAGATAGCAGGTCTACTCTCTAGTTCATCATCAGATATAGTGAAAATCTATTATACAAAAGGTTGTAGCCTTCAACATCAAGCAATGATCTTTTGGACAGTGAGTCCACCGCCCCTAACAGAGTTATTTGTAAAAGACTCCTAAAGGGTCTGACCCTTAACCAGGTCACTATACTTATTGCATTGTAATGTACAACTCCTAACAGGGTTGAAATATCTTCTAAAAGGGATTAATACAAACAAGTATAGTTCATTTTGGGTGCTAATTCCCACTGGGGTTTTTACCATTTGGTTTCCCCGTAATCAAATTGTATGTTTTGTACTGTGTTATCTGATTAAGCATTTACTTTGTTGTATTTTGAAGTTAAGGAAGTAAAAGAACTAAAGTTACTAATAACTAATTCACCCCCCCCTCTTAGTTATCCTTTGGGACTATTCTAAAAATTGGTATCAGAGCCAAGTGCCTTGAGAAGAAGCCTAACGGCTTAAGGTAGATCAGATGTCTTACTTCATAAAAGAAAGCCCTAAGTTCGATGGAGAAAATTATCTAGATTGGAAAAATAAAATGATAACACATCTATAATGTGTTGGCTTTGAGATCTTTGAAATTTCCACACAAGAAGTTGTAATTCCATCTCTGAAAGACCTAACTAACTACTTTGACATCAGACTATGAAAACAAGATAAGTATTCTAGAGGAAACCATGCAATTCTCATAAGAATTCAAGAGAGAGACTCTAATCAAAAAAATATCTGCATTTGAGATATCAAGATTGAAGACTGAACCTAAAAGTGAAACAACTTTCAAAGCCTCGGTCCATGGTAAGAAATCCTTACGCATCTCCAGTCATAATGAGAAAGAAGAAGTTGATGAAGAAGTTGAAGAAATCATTGCTATGATTACTAGAAGAGAAAAGAAAGGAAAAGGAAAATATGAAGGACATCTTCTATTCAAATGCTTTTCATGTAACAAGATTGGTCACTTTGCATCTAAGTGTCCCACAAGAGTCAAGAAGTTTAGATCTAATTATAAACCTAAATATAAGAAGGAATGTTATCATGTTGAAGAAGGTGTACCTGATGAATATTTAGGAGAAGATGAAATTGGATTCGTTGCCCTTAGAGACATTAAAAGGATTCTTGAGGAAATGGACATTGTAGATGAAAAGGAAGAACAAGAGCTAGCCCTAATTTCCAAGCCAGACATCAGAACTGATTGGATCATTGACAGTGGATGCTCTCATCATATGATAGGTGAAAAAGATAGATTTGTTCATCTAGAAAAATACAAAGGTGGTATGGTTAGATTTGGAGATAACACTCCTAAACCTATCATAGGC